>JAHRIG010008935.1:174041-217476 GCA_020311275.1 Eira barbara | reverse complement strand
ATATTACTATTTTTGTCATCTATCATATGCCCCTATCTAACTCTTTAGTTACATTTATCACATTTTTTATTGTTTTGTGAAGTTTTATACCACCTTATATCTCCTTTATGGACAGAAGACCACTTAAATGATAAAAGACCATGTGTTAAGAAAGGGAGATTTTTATTTTGTCTTCCGCTATGTCCCAAACTCTTAAAACAGTGCCAGGATTAGGGCCAGCCTTCCTCTGAGAGTCAGAATGTGGGGTAGCCCCAATATTATCATGGGGAAATGTAAGGTCTGTTTCTGGTCTTGAGGTCAGTGGCAATGGTAGATATCTGTCTCAGGAACAGCCAAGATACAATCTCAATGAGAACTGAAATTTTTGTCTTTTTTAGTCAGTAGCCAGTTCTGTGGCTAGACCAGGCATTCCTGAGTGTCAAAAGTGCTAAAAGTACTCAGAATATCAACTAGCATTCTAAGGTCGGTGTTATTGGTTGTATTTTTGTTGCAATCCATCTCCCAATTAGAAAAAAGAAAATATTTCTACAATTAAAAACAAAATACAGGGGCACCTGGGTGGCTCAGTGGGTTAAAGCCTCTGCCTTCAGCTCAGGTCATGATCCCAGAGTCCTGGGATTGAGCCCCGCATCGGGCTCTCTGCTCAACAGGGAGCCTGCTTCCTCATCTCTCTCTTCTCTCTCTGCCTGCCTCTCTGCCTACTTGTAATCTCTGTCTGTCAAATAAATAAATAAAATCTTTGAAAAAAATAAAAACAAAATACATTCCACATGATTTGAAGTTTCCCATTTATGTCAAAAATTTTTAAAGCACAAATACCAATAATATTATCAATTATGATTATACTCAAAGTAAATGTTTAAGGCATAGATAAGATTCACACCAAATTCATGTTAGTGTTTGCTTCAGCAGAGGAAGGAAAGTTTATAGTATTGGGAAAAGGATTTATTATATGGCATATATATATATATATATTCTCATTTTTTAAAATATAAATCTATTTTGGGGCACCTGGGTGGCTCAGTCATTTAAGTGGCTGCCTTCAGCTCAGGTCATGATCCCAGGGTCCTGAAATCAAGCCCTGCATCAAGCTCCCTGCTAGGCAGGGAGTCTGCTTCTCTCTCTCCCTCTCCCCCTGCTTGTGTTCCCTCTCTTGCTGTGTCTTTCTCTGTCAAATAAATAAGTAAAATCTTAATAAAGAAATAAATGAATAAATAAATAATAAATATATAAATCTATTTCTAAAGGAAGTATGACAAAATGTTAATATTTTAATTGTTAAATATTGACATAGTTGATTTTGCACAAAAATAAACAAATGTTATGTTTTATATACTTTCCGTATCATGTTTTAAGTTTTCAAAATAAATAAAAATACAAAGAAATTTTGAAACACCATTATAGCTGATTTATTACAATGTTTTCAATATTGAACATATTTAGGAAATATGCATATGCAATATGCAAGGACATAAAGCATCTGAATAATACAACCAAGAAGCTTGATAATAGAGAAAACTTTAAATTTTGTATTTTATAGAAACTATACATTCTTTTCTTAATAGAAAGTTTCAATAAACCAATTACCATTGGAGAGATAAGCTTGATTAAGGATCTTCCATCAAAATTGTCACCAGGATTAAATTGTTTTATAGCTTGGTATTAGCTAATTTTAAAAGAACAACTGGAATTTTAATTAATTTTTTAGACAAAGAACAAATAATTATAATGCTTTTTAGAGCTATTTCAGACCACAAAAAAGACGGAAAATTCACCAATTCATTTTTAAAGCTAGCACAATTTTAAAAACAGAATTTGATAAAGACAGGGGGTGTTTGTTATACATAAACAATGAATCTTGGAACACTACATCAAAAATTAATGATGTATTGTATGCTGACCAACATAATATAATTAAAAAAAATGAAAAAAAAGAAAAAATACAATTTCAATTTGAAGTGTAAATTGAATAATTCTAAAAAAATATTGGTAAATAAAATCTAGCAATGTATCAAACGATTATTTGATTATTATAAGATGACTAAGTAGGATTTATTTCAGAGACACAAATTTGGTTCAGCATCAAATACCTAGTCCTCTAATTCATTACATTGACAAATTAAAGGAAAACAAAATCATATGATTTTTTTCAATGGATGCTGAAAGACATCTGATAAATTTCAGAAGCCACTTTCAGTAAGCTTCCTAATGTGAAACAGGAATGGAAAAAATGGAATAAAAGAAACTCCTTAAACATTTTAAGGGTTAATGACCATTTGCCAATAACCAAAAACATTAATAGGGAACACTAAAGACAATTCCATGAAAACTAATACCAGATGAGCATATCTGTCATAATGATTATTAAACATTATTTTGAATAAATAAAATTATCTCTATTTGCAGGTGAAATGATTGTATACCTAGAAGATTGAAATTATTCTACTCTTAAAAAATGTAATAAGAGAATTTATGAAGTTAATTCTGTAATTTATCTATATTGTCAAAAATAAGAAGTTAAAAATAAGGAGGAAAAAATGCCCAATTCAAAATGTGACAAAGTTTGTAAAAATATTCGGAAACAAATTTAATCCAATATAATGGATCCATATGAAGAACATTACAAAAACAAAACCAAAAGATTTTAATTATGTACCAAAACTCTTGAATGGCAAGAGTTAATAACATTAAAATTGTGTTCTAAATAGAAATGTAGAAATGTATCACAATTCTAAGATATCAGAATTTTTGAAATGTGGAAAGAATGCTTTCAATTTTCATAGAAAAAATTAATTTCTAGAACAAGTTATATAAAAGAAGAAATGGGGAAAAAAAGAAACACCTAATGAGAGGTAACTTGCTTTACCAGAGTTCAAAATTGATGGTCAAGCCACTATAGTTAAACGACAGGATACTGGTTCACAGACTGAAAAATAGGTGGCTTATTTAATATATATGCTAGCATAATCACGAATCCAATGTGAACAAAATGTATATTTGAACTTTTATCTTATACCATATATAAAATAAACTCCAGATGGCTCAAATAGCTAAAACCTTAAAATTAATGAAAATTTTAGAAAAAGATATAGGTGACTATTTGTATGACTTGGGGTGGGGGCACTCATCTGAAAAAGATATGAAAGCAAAAAACTTAAAAGGAGGTAGCAGTCTATCTAAAAATAAAAACAACAATGTAAGAAACTATAAAGTAAAAGACACCACCACTAAAGTCAAGATCAGTGATAGAATGGAAAAAATACAGATTGGCTACAAATGATTAATCTGTATCCTAGAGAAGTATAATAAGAATTCTTACAAATGTATAAGAAAAAGATCAAAGATTCAATAGATAAATGAGCAAAGGATACGTACTGGCAAATCACAAAAGAGAAAAATCCAAACAGTTAAAAAAACAAACCTCCTTGAGTTTGTCAATTAAAAAATTACTATTTAATGTTTCACCCTCCAGATTTGCAAACTTGAAAGAGTACTGGACAGGATAATGGGAAATGAGCACTTTCATTTTGTACAGTAATTTTGTAATATTACTTAAAATTAAATATACCCCTACCTAACAATCCCATTTCTGGGAATCTACCCAATAGAAATAAAATCACCAGTACTTATTGCAGCGGTGCTATGGTGAAAAAAGGAAAGGAAATAATTTAAGTGACCATCAATGATAGAATGCCTGAATACCTTTTTGGTATATAAATGTACTGTATATGCAGCTGCTAGAGGGAAGGAGAGAAAGAAGAAGAGGGGAAAAAGTGATTTATTTAATAAATATGATGGCTTAATCAGGTACCTGATGTGAACAGAATGTATAATTTGACTTCTGTGTATACCAAATACAAAGTAAATTCCAGGGCAGAGGGGAACTTGGAGAGGACAAGAGGCGGGAGAGGTAGAGAGAGAGAGAGAGACTTGCAGCTACTGATTAGAACAGATATCATGGATATTGCAAATGTGAAAAGTAATTGCAGAGAAATGATGTGGCTTTTCATTTTTATAGAAGAGACTACAACAAACTTTCTGTAAGTGGATGGGGAAAACGTGTAAGGTTATACATCACGTTCTTGACACTTGTTACCTGGAAAGAAGACAGGGGAGATAATAAAATGGGACAAAGAATCTGGTGTGGAGTTACACCACTGATTTTTCTTTAGTTTTTCATTGTTCCAATGGTAATGAATACTTTCCAGTTTTCTATTAACACCCAAATTAAATATTCAATTATAGAACAAAGCCATATCAAAAGTACCAGTGTACCCTTGGGACAAAACTGTGGGACTAGTCGTTGTAAGATTTGGAGGCACAATAAGTAAAAAGTAATAATAAATTCCTGAACCTCTGACACCATTCTTTTCCAAAAATTCACAATTACAAGAACATGACGTTTTACATTTAACAGTTCCACGACTTTTGCAACGAGCACAATGAATTTAGGGGGTTTTCACCAAGCCATAGACATAAATGTGAATATCATCATCAAACTTAATGAAGTAGACGGATGGCTTGGACACCACTTGATGGATAAATATGCCGGTTCTCTTGGACCCGTCATCTTTGGCGTGTTCCACTTGCTTGCCCACGAGGCTGTCGACCACTTCTCCAGGCTCACGTTCTGCTGTAGGGAAATAGTAGTTGGAATCTGGAATGATGCGCAGGTCACCGTCTTTGTAGTCATCCAGCAGGGTGTACATATAAAGGACAGGATCTTTCTCATAAGTTATGTAAAACCAAGTGTCCATCACAGGGGCTCGCGCCAGAACCATGCCCTTCCATTCATCTTTCGTACCATGCTCACCCTCAAACACATGCCCCACTGCTTTGCCAATCAGGAAATCCGCCAGGCGCGAATCAATGTGAGGAGTTGGCACTCTTTCAGGAAGAATTTCTAACGCTAAAACTCTCTTATCTAGGTGCAGCTCTAGCCCATACACACTATCTTTGCCATCATATTTGATGATGTAGAGAGTGGGCTTCACGGAAACCTGCTCAAGCACAGTGCCCTTCCACTGCTCCACGGGCTCATTGCCTTCCTTCCAGCCGTGTTGAATGCGGCAGCCCACGATGTTCCTACGCGTGAGGAAAGTGGGCTTGCGCCGCTGCTTCCTGTGGGTGTGCCTTTTCTTCATCAGGTATGCGGAGACGCCATCTACACCCATCGGGGGCACAGTTGGGGGTGACATGGCTCAGGGTTTAAGGAGGCTCAAGCAATCCTGCCACTTCCTCAGTTAAGATGACAAAAAGTCAACACTACCCAAAATGAGATCTTTTTTTCGTGATCTCTGAGTCTTTCCTCCCTTCCCCAAGTGCAAGGCTCTCCCCAAGGCTTGACAGAAACGTTCTAACTCTGACCGTGGGTACTGGAACAGCGTGGACCTTTTGACAGTGTTCTCCTTTCCCGCCCAGGAGAGGTGTCTGCAGCAGTGGCGGTTGCCGCAGCAGATGGCGGGCTAGCTTGTACTGCTTACGCCTCGCACCCACCCTGACTCCCAACCCCGAGTCCCAGAATTGACCACTTAGCTGTTATCGCTGGTGCTGAAGCTGCAAAAACGGTGATTGAGAAGACGACAGGAAATGTAGTCAAGGGATAAGAGAGATGACTGCAGAAGCAAAGGAGCAGGCAGCGGTGGGTCTCTGACAAATCCGCGCGGCCTCTGCTTCGCAGCGCTGCTCTGCCGGGCCTAGCTCTGGCGCGGGGGTTTTTGCTTGTTTCAGGAATCCGACCCCTTAGAGCCCGCCTGCGCCTCGGCCCCGCCCCCTGCCATTCCGCCTTCCGCTGGGCCTGCAGTGACTGGGCGGGTCAGTGCGCGCTCCCGCGTTCAGTACGCAGTCACAGTCTCTCACTCCTTCATTTCCTCACGCGCTCCCTGACCGCTTCCCTCAAACTGGAGCCAGACAGGCCGGCTCCCTTGCTCTTTCTTTCTGGCCGCCTTTCACCCGTTAGCCATCTCCACAGCCACTCCATCTGCTTTCCATCTTACAGGAATTCCTTACAAAGTCTTTATAAAATAATATCTAACCAACACATAAACAGAGTTTGTACATACAAATTATTTTCTTTCAGTTTAAGGAATATGAGATCAGTGAAGAAAAAGCCCACCATCTTGATCCAAACTCTCCTTTATATTTTTTACCTGATCACTCCCAGTAATGCCTTTTTAAATGATCTTCTTTTCTGAATGTAAAAGAAATGTACTGACATGGAGAATTTCTGAAATTCAGTGAAATAAAAGACAAAACTAACTTTGATCTTACCATCTAGACATACAGCAAAATGTTAATTCTGATTTCTTCCTTATATTTTACAAAATTGTGAGATTTCATACCTCTATAGCTTATTTTTTTTCCAATTTATATCAAGAGCATTTTCCAAGTTTATCAAATACTTTGGAAACATGATTTTTAATTGTCCCATAATGTTTCTTTGTGTGGATGGTCCATTATTTGTGCTAAATGACCTATGACAAAATAGGCAATGAAGCTAATTTACCTTCATATATGGACTTATTGAGCTATTATAAACCATATTTTCAAATAATATTTAATGCCATGGGAATCCACATATGAGATGAGGACAATGTGTGAAAAAGTAGACTATTGAGACAAAATTATGGAGAGAGAAACAAACTTTATAGTGAGAAAAACAAAAGGGCTTCTGTTGTATATATTTTTTTTTTTTTTTTTTTTTTTTTTTTCCTGATTATAGGACTACTGCATCTTCCTATGGAAAATCTGAAAGATAGAAAAGAAAGTGTCTGTAATTTCACCTACCTCAAGTCACAGGGTTGTTATGAGGATTAAATAGTAATGTCTGTAAAACTTTTAGCCCTGTATCTTACATTATGAGACGGTAATTAAAGCCAGGGAAGTCTACTCTCTAATTCTCATTCCTCCATCCTTCACTGGTGAGAAGACAATACCTCATTTCATTACAGGTAAAATAAAGGTCATCATTTTATCTAGAAATGTAGAAAAGTAGGGGAGATAGCTGCAAGATGAAAATACTGGCTGCCTCCACACTTCATACCTTCCAAGACAGGGACAGAAAAAAACCTAGTCCTTGTACCATTTAATAGCTAAAAGGGCAGAATGTTCTGGACCTCCAATTCCCCGTGTTTCCCAGGCCAAGGACTTTGAAGATGGGATGATTCTTCAATACTACACATTGAGAAAGTAATTCTGAGGAAGCAAGAAAACTACATACACTACAAGGTACTTCTAAACTCTTTGGGATGTCATAGTGAGGGGCACCTGGGTGCCTAAGTTGGTTGGATGACTGACTTCCGCTCAGGACATGATTCCCGGGTCCTGGGAACAAGCCCTGCATTGGGTTCCCTGCTCCTCGGGGAGCCTGCTTCTCCCTTCCCCTCTGCCTGCCATTCTCCCTGTTTGTGCTCTCTGTTTCTGTCAAATAAATAAGATCTTTAAAAAAAAGAATGTCATAGTGGTGTGTACATATTCACATACATATACAACTTACACACTGAAAGAAGACCTGTGCAAATGTCATGTGATTATGATCCACAAAAAAAAAAAAAAAAAGTGTTCCAGGTAATCTCCTATACCAAGATGTGCCAAGCTCCTTTTGCTTAAAAAAAGCAGTTGACATGTAGGGACGACCACACACAGGTCACACAAATGGAGGCCAAACAATTCACTCAGACCCTTTGGTTACATAGTTCCATGGAATTCTTGCTCACAACCCCACAAAGCAGCCTGACAAGGCAACTTCTTATATCCTTTCTTCTCTAAAATTATGATTCTAATGTTAAGTCATTACCTAACATTATGTTAAGTCATTACCTAACATTACCTAACAGGGGTTCAGTGGACCCTATCATACTACGATATAATGTATATTTTGTATATCTGCCCACTCAACTATAAAACCATCAGTAAATAACTTTTATCTTGCATCTCAAGTATCTTACACAGAGTAGGTAGTCAATAAATTTTTATGAAATAAATAAATAAGTGGCTTTATCTGCTCTGCTCCAATACAAAGAAATCCTCCCTAATGAAGCAGGTACTCTGACACAACCTCTACAGATTAAAGTCCTAGTGACTTAAAATCTCACATAGCAGCTTGATTTATCCCTTCAAAACATGCAGTTCACTGGCCCTGTGAATGTGTCCAGAAATCTGAAAATGATTAGGAGAACACCATCAACCTACAATACGTGGATAATAATAACATCTACCTCTAAGGATATCTATAAATATTAAAATAAATAAAAGTAAATTTCTTTTTTTTAATATTTTATTTATTTGACAGAGAGATCACAAGTAGGCAGAGAGGCAGGCAGAGAGAGAGAGGAAGGAAAGCAGGCTCCCCGTTGAGCAGAGAACCCGATGCAGGGCTCGATCCCAGGACCCTGGGATCATGACCTGAGCCGAAGGCAGAGGCTTCAACCCACTGAGCCACCCAGGCGCCCCAATAAAAGTAAATTTCTTAACACATGAACCAACTCCTGGTAACTACTTGTGGTCTCCTAAGCACTCATCCCCTAAAATATGTCCTTTTTCCTACCATGTCTGTCTACAAAACCCCTAGATCATGTCCCATCTCTAAAACTTTGCTCTATTTTACACTCAAGATCTCTCTCTTTTTTTAAAAGGTTTTATTTATTTATTTGACAGACAGAGATCACAATTAGTCAGAGAGGCAGGCAGAGAGAGAGAGGAAGGAAAGCAGGCTCCCCGTTGAGCAGAGAACCCGATGCAGGGCTCGATCCCTGGACCCTGGGATCATGACCTGAGCCGAAGGCAGAGGCTTTAACCCACTGAGCCACCCAGGCACCCCAAGATCTCTCTTTTTTTTTTTTAAATTTAACTACTCAACATATAGAACATCATTAGTTTTTGATGTAGTGTTGTGTAACACCCAGTGCTCATCATATCACATGTCCTCCTTAATGCCCATCACCTCTTGGTCAGGACCTGAGTGTAAATTGAAAAGGCACAGTTGCAAGGATTTGTCCCTTATAGCCAGTTTCAGAGCAGTCTTTCAAATGCTGTAATTTTCTGGAAGCCCAAATTCTGGATAAATAAAACATTATTGAAAATAAATTTGTGAGATATAGTTATAATTTATAATTGGATGGGGGTGGAGATAGGCATAAATGCTTTTAATTTCATTGTACAAGTTAGATTATAATACATGCGTGCTATGACATGTATAAATTAAGCACTGGGGACCAAAGGAGGTAGTAATTTATTATGGCTGCTAGATGAGAAAAGACAACTTAAGGGGTACCTGGGTGCCTCAGTCATTAAGCGGCTGTCTTTGGCTCAGGTCATGATCCCAGGGTCCTGGGATTGAGCCCCACATTAGGCTCCCTGCTCGGCGGGAAGCCTGATTCTCCCTCTACCCATTCCCCCTGCTTGTATTCCCTTTCTTACTGTCTCTCTTTCTGTCAAATAAATAAATAAAATCTTAAAAAAAAAGACAACTTGAAAGAGTAGGAAAACAAAAGGAAGACATTCAGAAGGTGCTGGAATATTGAGGCCTTTTCAGTCTAAGTCAGCTGAAGGAAAGGCACAGAGGGATACATGAGCATAGGATATATGAAAAACTGGTCAGAAGATGGTGGTTGGAGCACAGAGTATGTGAGACTAAGAAACAGGGTATGTGGTTTGTGGTGGGGAACAAAGTTAGTTGACAACCTGAAATGCAGGGAATTGATCTTCCATCCACTGCAGGAATTTGATCTCTCCATGGCTGAGTGGGAGCAGATGATGTTCCAATTCCTCTGATGTAGTGTTGGCAAGAATCAACTAGATAGCTGATTTTCCATGACCTATCTGGCAGAACCAGGCAGTGATTCCCTAGGATGGCAGTGCTTCCTTAATATGGCAGTGCTTCCCTGTCAGAGTAGTTAGTATAAGAGGAGCTGAGCACAGAACTGATCTCCCCCACCCCCGCACTCAACAGAAGCAAGCAGTGTGGTGTTTTAACTTCCTTATGTAGTGTCAGTGAGGTTTAATAATACATTGTTCCTCCACCCTTAGCTGATGGTATAAGGTAGTGTTAGTGACCTCTATTCTATAGCCTCTTCTCACCCTGCCCCCATATCAACACAACAGCAATGAAACTTTGAATAACACAGAACAAGGCAGGGCAAGACAACATTCTAGTTTCCAACACTCTTGGAGTTAGTGAAAAACAATGAGGAACTGAAATTACGTCCCTGTCTACCATCAGTGAGACTGAATGAGGAGAACAAAATGGGAATACATGGTACCCAAATTTCCCTACACCCTGGTGTTAGTGAGGTACAAAGTTTAGATAAACATCCACATCTATATCCACTTGGAGGCAGTGAGACGGTAGGAGTCAGTACCCATCTCTCACCATGAAGGCATTGGCAGATCTGACAAGGGTGTTAAAGTTCTATTTCACACATGTACAATGAGGTAGTGTGAGTCAGTGTTCCACTTTTGCAAAAGGGGTGTCAGGAAATCCCACTAGACATTGACATGTACACACACCTGGCCATCCAGGTACATCACAACAGGAACGCTCTCTGATAAAAAAAGAAACAAAAAACAAAACAAAACAAAAAACAAACAAACAAAAAACTACAGAGCCCCATATTATAATATTGAAAATGATAAGAATTTGATGAAAATAACAAGTAGTACAAAGATCAAGGGAAATCACAACTTGAATGATGGAAGAAAATCAATAGATATCAAGATTGAGATAAATCAATTATTGAAATAATCTGAAAGAGATTTTAAAGCATCTATCACAGAAAGGCTTTAGTAAGCAATTGTTAATTATCTTGAAAACCTCAGCAAATAAATGGAAGGTATAAAAAAAGAGCCAAACAGAAACTTTAGAATAGAAAATAAAATAATCAAAATAAAGATCTCCTAGGATTGGACAATTTTTTAAAAAATGTTCCAGTATAATACCTATATTAAGATCTATTTATTTATTTGAGAGGGTAAGAAAGAGTGAGGGGGAAGGGGAAGAGACTCTGAAGAAGACTCTGAATTAAGCATGGAGCTGCTGTGGGATTTGATTTCATTATCCTGAGATCATGACCTGAACTGAAACCAAGAGTTGGATGTTTAACCAACAGAGCCACCCAGGAGCCCCTACATTGTTATATTGGCATCAGGTGTACATTATAGTGATTCGATAATTCCATATATCACCCAGTACTTATCATGACAAGCACACTCCTTAATCTATACCACCTACTTCACCCATGCCCTCACCCACCTTCCCTATGATAATCATCAGTTTGTTCTGATAATTAAGAGTCTGTTTTTTTGTTTCTCTCTCTCTTTCTCCCCGTCTGCTCATTTGTTTTGTTTCATGAATTCCACATATGAATGAAATCATATAGTTTTTTTTAACTTTCTCTGACTGAATTATTTCACTTAACATTTTACTCTATCTCCTCCATATCATTGCAAAGAGCAAGATTTCATTTCTGAATATGGCCAAATAATATTCCATTGTTGTAATTATTGTGTATAAGTACCGCGTTTTTTTAAATTCATTTATCTGTCAATGGATATATGGGTTGTTTCCATAATTTAGCTATTGTAAATAATGTTGCCTATATTTCCTGGAATTAGTGTTTTTGTATTTTGGGACTAAGTACGCATTAATAAAATTACTGGATTCTAGGGCAGTTTTATTTTTAACTTTTTGAGGAAGTGTCATACTGTTTTCCACTTACCAGTTTGTATTCCCACCCACAGCATAAGAGAGCTCCTTTTTCTCAATCTTCACCAGCAATGGTTGCTTCTTGTCTTTTTATTTCGGACAGGTATTCAGACAGGTATGAGGTATGAGGCAATTCATTCAGACAGGTATGAGGTAATATCTAATTGCAGCTTTAATTTGCATTTCCCTGATGATGAATGATATTGAGCATCTTTTCATGTGTATGTTGGCCATCTGGATGTCTTCTTTGGAGAAATGTCTGTTCACCTATCCTATACCCCCCCTTTTTTTTAATGTTTTATTTATTTTCAGCGTAACAGTATTCATTGTTTTTTCACCACACCCAGTGCTCCATGCAATCCGTGCCCTCCCTAGTACCCACCACCAGGTTACCCAAACCTCCCACCCCCCGCCCCTTTGAAACCCTCAGGTTATTTTTCAGAGTCCATAGTCTCTCATGGTTCACCTCCCCTTCCAATTTCCCTCAACTCCCTTCTCCTCTCCATCTACCCTTGTCCTCCATATTGTTTGTTATGGCTCCACAAATAAGTGAAACCATATGATACTTGACTCTCTCTGATTAACTTACCCCGTTTTTTTTAGTTTTAGTTTAGAATATTTGTGTTTTGGGTGTTGAATTTTGTAAGTCCTTTAATTTTGAATTATTTATTTAAACTCCACTTAGTTAACATACAGTGTAACAGTTTCAGTTGTAGAATTTAGTAATTCAACACTTATGTACAACAGCTGGTAGTCATCACAGGTGCACTCCTTACTACCCCTCATATATCTAACCCAGCACTCCAACTACTTCTCCTCTGGTAACAATACTATTTACTCTATAGTTAAGAGTCTCTTTCTTGGTTTAACTCTTTCTTTCCCCATATGTTCCTAGGTTTTGTTTCTTAAATTCCACATATGTGTGAAATCATATGTATCTGTCTTTCTCTGACTGACTTATTTTTCCTGGTGTAATACTCTCTAGCTCCATCCACATTACATCCCGTCTTTCCAAATGGAAAGGCATCCCTGTAGTGTTTCTGACTTTTATGGATAAGTAATGTTCATATAAATGTACATATATATGAATAAATACCCACTTCACATCTCTCCGAATGGTTAAAATTAACAACACAAAAAACAACGGGTGTTGGTAAGGATGTAAAGAAAGGAAAATTCTCTTGCACTGTTGTTGAGAATGCAAACTGGTGCATCCACTCTGGAAAACAGTATGGAAGTTCTTCAAAAAGTTAAAAATAGTATACCTTATGATCCAGCAAGTGCACTACCAGGTATTTACCCAAAGGATACAAAAATACAAATTCGACGGGGTATAGGTACTCCAGTGTTTATAGCAGCATTATGAACAATAGCCAAATCATGGAAAGAGCCCAATGATCATCAACTAGTAAATGGATAAATAAGTTACATACAGGTTATGAGGGGCAAAATGGCAGAGAAATAGGAAACCCTGTTTCAACTGATCCCCTGAATTGAGCTTAATATCCACCAGAACACTCTGAACACCCCTGTCAGCCTGAGATATAAGATTATACACTTTTGGATCTCTACGGGGGCAGAAGATCATCAGTGGAGAAGTACAGAGGAGTGGGAAAGCTCGGACTGATATCAGAGGATAAACAGAAGGGGGGGTAGCCAACAGAAGTGACCCACTGGAAAACAATACCCCAATACAAAAGTGCTCTGTGCTTGAGGACCAACATTAACTTTGAGTCTGGTTAAAAGCACTCAAAATGTACAAAGGGTTGTAAGGGACAATTGGTGGGATCAGGCAGCCACAGGCACAGACCTAAGCCCACGGTCCCAGGTCAGTCACAGCAGGTGCCCACACATGCCCTAGAGAACTTGGCGTGGGCTCCAGCTGAAGGTCCCTCATCCCACAGCCTTCTGCAACCTGTGCCACTGCCAGGCCTGAATGTACCCAGTGTAGGCTCCAAACAGTAGTCCCCCAATGGCAGCCAACATGATTGGGTGAGTCCAGAATAATATTGATTGTGGTTTTAGTGGCACAGGAGTGCAGAGACAAGCAGGGACTTCAGGTAACCACTGAGATGATGGCTGGGGGTGCACACCACCCGTGGGAGGTTGCAGTGTTCAGCGGAGTTTGCAGAGGGAGAGTCTGTGTGTTCTGGACCATCCAGAAGGGAGAAGACCGAGACTTCTCTCTGAAGTGGTGGTCTGGGTGTGGACAGCTTACTTTCCTCTGTGTCTCCGAAAAGGCAAAAATATCCACCAAAGAACAAAAACTTCCAGAGAACAAAAGCCTGAAAGACCATTTTCCACAGAGCCCAGCCCCTTAATAGGGGGCAGGGCAACTCAGCTCAAGCAAGATGGACTGAAAAACAATGTGGCAGGACCCTCCCCTGGGAGATAAGCCAAAAGAACAAGAAGACAACAACACAGGGTCCCCATAAAACCGTAAAACCCCCAAATCAGGGGAAAACAATATATTAAGCTCCTGGAATTGCCCCAAAACCTGTATAATTCATATATAAATTTTTTCTCTTTTTAATTCATTCTCATGATTCTTGTTCTTTTATTTTTTTAACCTACTTACCATTATAACTACACGTTTAATAGAACATATTCCATAATAACTTTCTAACTTGAACTTTTTCATACATACACCTGTTTCTTTCTTTTTCTTTTTTAAATATATATCTATATCTATGCATATATATATATATATATATATATATATATATATATATAAGCTTATATATAAATATAAGCTTCAAGGTAGTCCTTTCCCCTATCCAATACTACATCAATATAAGCCAGTTTTAATTTCCCTGTATCTCTGGAAAGTTGAGTCCTTTAACAAAGATAACAAGATACACTGAGGAAGAACTGAAATAAAATTCCTCACCCACATCAAGAGTTTATAACTACCTTCCCATCTTATTATTTTGTCAGTGTTTCTGTGTATTTTTTTCCTTTTTGCACTATACAAATCTTGTTCTTGGGGTCCATTTAGGCTGAGTTTTTCTTTTTTATTTCTTTTACTTTTGTCAGTCTTTTCGTTTTTCTCTTTGTACCTTATAAATCTTACTTTGGTAGCTCATTTTTTTTTCTCTTTTTCTCTCCATTTTTTTCTTTTTTCTTTATTTTCGGAGGTGACTACTGACTGCTCTGAAACTTTCCAAGGAGAACGATCAGGAGGAGACTTGGAACAAACAGCTTAGAAACCATGAAGACAGAATTAGTGAAATAAAAGATGCCATGAGACATTCCAATGCCAAAATTATTGGGATCCCTGAGGGGTTGGAGAAGGAGAGAGAAGTAGAAGATATAGTTGAAAAAATCCTGGTTGAAAATTTATCTAATCTAGGAAATGGGATAATTGTTTGTATCCTGGAGGCAGAGAGGACATCCCCGAATATCAATGAGGGTAGAAAGACCTCCAGGGACATAACTGTGAAATTCAGGAGTCATAAATTCAGAGAAGATGTCTTAAGGGTAGCTAGAGGGAAGAGTTTCCTTAGATACAGAGGGAGTAACATCAGAATAATGTCATCCTGCCCACAGAAACCTGGCAAGCCAGAAAGGGCTGACAAGCCATATTCAGGGCGTTAAATGAGAAGAACATGCAGTCAAGGATACCTTATCTAGCAAAGCTGACATTCAGAATGGATGGAGAGATAAAGAGCTTCCAAGACCAGCAAGGTTTAAAAGAGTATGCGACCACCAAGCCAACACTATAAGAAATATTAAGGGGCATTCTATAAAAGAAAAAAAATGCAAGAGTGACATAGAACAGAAATTTACAGAGAAAATCTTTAGAAACAAGGACTTCACAAGCAACATGATGTCAATAAAAACTTATCTTTCAGTAATCACTCTCGATGTGAATGACCTAAATGCTACCATAAAATGGCACAGGGTTGCAGATTGGATAAAATGACAGGATCAGTCCATATGTTGTCAATAAGAGACACATTTTGAACCTAAACATACATCCAGACTGAAAGTGAAGGGTTGGATAATCATCTTTCATGCCAACAGGCCTCAAAAGAAAGCCGGAGTAGTGAGTCTCATATCAGAAAAATTAGATTTTAAGCTTAATACTGTAGTCAGAGATACAGAAGGACACTATATCATTCTTAAAGAGTCTATGCAACAAGAAGATCTAACGATTGTAAATATTTATGTACCCAATATGGGAGCAGCCAAATACATAAGAAAGCTGTTAAGCAAAATAGTCATATTGATATGAATACACTAATTGTAGGGGATCTTAACTCTCAGCAGTAGACAGCTCATCTAAGCAGAAAATCAACAAAGAAACAAGAGCTTTGAATGACACATCAGACAAGATGGACCTCATAGATATATACAGAACATTATACCTTAAAACAATAGAATACTCATTCTTCACGAGTGTGCATGGAACTTTGTCCAGACTAGGCCACATACTGGGTCACAAATAAGGGCTCAACTGATACCAAAAGACTAAGATTATTCCCTGCATATCCTCAGACAACAACACTTTGAAACTGGAACTCAACCACAAGAAAAAGTTTGGAAGGAATTTAAACACTTGGAAGCTAAAGACCATCCTGCTCAAGAATGTTTGGATAAATCAGGAAATCAAAGAAGAATTTAAACAATTCATGGAAACCAATGAGAATGAAAACACATTGGTCCAAAACCTATGGGATATGGCAAATGTGGTCCTAAGGGGGAAATACATAGCCATCCAAGCCTCCCTCAAAAAAATTGGAAAAACCCGAATACACCATCTCTCTTTATACCTTAAAGAACTGGAAAAATCAACAACAAATTAAGCCAACCCCATGCACAAAAAGGGAAATAATTAAGATTAGAGCAAAGATCAATGAGTTAAAAATTAGAGATACAGTAGAATGCATCAGTGAAACTAGAAGCTTGTGCATTCCAGCAGTGCACGGGAGAAAAATTAGGCACAAACAAGTCAGCTGCAAGAGAAAGAGAACAGGGATAGGCATTTGATAAGATTGCCACCCCGAACAACTTCTCAGTCCCCTATTTATTAACAGTCAGCAAAGGGGTCGAAGGAGATTTATAGATAAGCAAGAAGAAAAGCAAGATATGCTTGCTCAAGTAGCATAGGATTCCTGGTCGAGTACACACATTTAAAGAGATCCTAGTTAACAACAGGTGATCTCTGGAGAGGGGGAGATAAGAGAAAAAAGAAGCAGGCGGCATTCCACCCAGAGTGGGCTGGGCATTCCCACATGCTCTGTTTCAAGGACTTATGTCATCCTCTCCCACAGAGAACTGTTACTAGTACATGTTTTTCCTAAGGTTAGATTTTAAGCAGTACATTGTTCCCAAAGACAATTATGGGAGTTGGTTCCTTCAACGAACCAAAAAGATCTATAAGCCACTGGCCAAACTATTCCAGTAGAAAAGAGAGAGGAATCAAATTAATAAAATTATGAATGAAAGATGAGAAATCATGACAAACACCAAGGAAATAGAAACAATCATCAGAAATTATTATCAACATTTATATGCCAATAAATTAAGCAACCTAGAAGAAATGGATGCATTCCTGGAAACCTATAAACTTCCAAGACTGAAACAGGAAGAAATGGACAACCTGAAAAGACCATACCTAATAACAAGATTGAAGCAGTAAACAAAAACCTCCCAAAAAACAGGAGTCCAGGACCTGACAAATTCCCTGGGGAATTCTATCAAACATTCAAAGAAGAAATAATACCTATTCTCCTCAACGTATTTCAAAAAATAGAAACAGAAGGAAAACTTCCAAACTCCTCCTATGAAGCCAACGTTACATTGATACCCACACCAGGCAAAGACCCCAACAACAAGTAGAATTTCAGGGGGTGCCTGGGTGGCTCAGTGGGTTAAAACCTCTGCCTTCAGCTCAGGTCATGAACCCAGGGTCCTGGCATCGAGCCCCAGATCAGGCTTTCTGCTCAGCAGGGAACCTGCTTCCACCTCTCTCTCTGCCTTCCTCTCTGCCTACTTGTGACCTCTGTCTGACAAATAAATGAATACAATCTTTTAAAAAAAGTAGAATTTCAGCCCAATATCCCTGATGAATATGGATGCCAAGATTCTCAACAAAATCCTGGCTAATAATATCCAACAGTACATTTAAAAGATTATCCACCATGACCAGGTGGGATTTAGCCCTGAAATGAAAGGGTGGTTCAATATTCACAAGTCAATCAATGTGTTAGAACAAATCAGTAAGAGAAAAGAGAAGAACCACATGATCTTCTCAATTGATGAAGAAAAAGCATTTGACAAAATACAGCATCCTTTCCTGATTAAAACTCCTGATTAATGTATAGGGATAGAGGGAACATTCCTCAACTTCATAAAATCTATCACTAAAAAACCCACAGAGAATATCATTCTCAATGGGGAAAAGCTGACAGCCTTCCCGTTGAGATCAGGAACATGGCAAGAATGCTCACTCACACCACTGTTGTTCAACATAGTATTAGAAGTCCTAGCAACAGCAATCACACAACAAAGAGAAAAAAGGTATTCAAATTGGCAAAGAAGAAGTCAAACTCTCTCTCCTCGCAGATGACATGATAATTTATATGGAAAACCAAAATCTCCACCCCCAAATCACTAGAAGTCATACAGCAATTCAGTAATGTGGCAGGATACAAAGTCAATGTACAGAAATCAGTGGCTTTCTTATACACTAACAATGAAAATATAGAAAAGGAAATTAGATCATTGATTCCACTTACTATACCACCAAGAACCATAAGATACCTAGGAACAAACCTAACCAAAGAGGTAAAGAATCTGTACTTGAGGAACTACAGAACACTCGTGAAAAACAATTGAAGAACACACTACAAGATGGAAAAGCATTCCATGCTCATGGATCAGAAGAATAAGCATTGTTAAAAAGTCTATGCTGCCCAGAGAAACCTATATTTTCAATGCCATCCCGATCAAAATTTTACCAGCATTTTTCAAAGTGCTGAAGCAATAATCCTAAAATTTGTATGGAACCAGAAAAGACCTGAATTGCTAAGAACATGTTGAAAAAGAAAAACAAAACTGTGGGTATCACGTTGCCTGATTGCAACCTTTACTACAAATGTGTGATCACCAAGACCGCATGGTACTGGCACAAATACAGACACATAGACCAGTGGAACATAGTAGAGAGCCTGGATATGGTCCCTCAACTCTATGGTCAAATAATCCTCGACAAAGTAGGAAAAAAATATCCAGTGGAAAAAAGACAGTCTCTTCAATAAATGGTCCTGGGAAAATTGGATACCTATGTATAGAAGAATGAAACTGGACCATTCTCAAAGATAAACTCAAAACGGAGGAAATACCTCAATGTGAGACAGGAATCCATCAAAATCCTAGAGGAGAACATAGGCAGTAACCTCTTCGACATTGGCCACAGCAACTTCTTTCAAGACATGTCTCCAAAGGCAAAGGAAACAAAGGCGAAAATGAAGTTTTGGGACTTCATCAAAATAAAATGCTTTTCCACAGCAAAGGAAACAGTCAACAAAACAAAGAGGCAACCCAAGGATGGAAGAAAATATGCACAAACGACACTACAGACAAAGGGCTTATAACCAAGATTTATAAAGAACTCCACAAACTCAACACACACAAAACAGATAATCATGTCAAGAAATGGGCAGAACACATGACCAGACACTTCTCCAAAGAAGACATACAAATGGCTAATAGACATATGAAAAAACGTTCATTAACACTAGCCATCAGGGAAATTCAAATCAAAACGACATTGAGGGGAGGAGACAAGATGGCGGGGAAGTAGGAGGAGGAGCCGTTTCAACCTGTACCCTAAAGTGAGCTGATTACCTACTAAAGAATTCTGATCACCCATGAAATCAGCCTGAGATCAGAATTATACACGTCTGGATCTCTATGGGGGCAGAAGACGCCAGTGGGCAGGCAAAGAGGAGTGGGAACGTGGGACTGATATCAGAAGATAAAAGGGGGAGGGAGCCACCAGAGGCGACCCATTGGAAAGTAATACCCCAATACAAGAGTGCCCTGCGTCTGGGGACCACCATTAATTTGGAGTCTGGTTGAAAGCACTCAAAAAGAGCAAAGGATCGCGGGGGTGGGGGAATTGTGAGAATTGGGGCGGTTAGGGACAGGGGCTTAAGTCCCCGGACTGAAGACAGCCACCCCTGGTGCTGAGCCAGAGAGAGTGCAGCAGAGAAACCAGGTCTTGGTCCCTGAGCCACCAGCATGCCTGAGAATGCATGGGGTCCGGCTCCCATGAGGGGCTGGGACCCTCGCCAGCCGGCAAAACGCCACGCTGTAGACGAGCGCGCCCCACACCCTCCCATGAGAGAGGTGCGTGAAGGCGCCAGCCCGGCACTCTTAGACCTGTGCCATACTATCAGAGCCTGAGACGCGCACGCCCCACACCATTCCCTTGGAAAGGTGCATGAAAGCGCCAATCTGGTGCACTCAGACCCAGAAAGACCAGGCATTCGAGCCCAGGCCAGCGGAAAAATCTCAGCATGTGATCGCTGCTTGGAAGCTCTCTGGCAGTCTGGAGCTGCCCAGACAGCCACCACTGTCGTGGTTTTGGATACAAGCAGGAGTTCCTGTGTCCTCAGGGACCGCGACTCGGACCCTGCTCTGCCAGCGGCCCAGGGGGAACTTAATGTGCTCTGGAGACCCAGAGGGGAACAGACTGGGGCTTCTCTCTGAAAGGTAGGTCTGCGTGCAGTTTGCTTTCCTCTAAACTTCCAAAAAACCGTCAAAAGCTGTCAAGGCGAGAGAAAACAAAGGAACAAACATAAAAACCTCCAGAGAACAAAAGCCTGAAAAACCGGTTTCCTCAGAGCCCACCCCCTTGAGGGGGGAAGGAGGACTTAACTCAGGGAACATTGTCTGAAAACCCACGGGGCAGGCCCCTCCCCCTGAAAACCAACCAGGGAAAAAAAAAAAAAAAAGGAAAAAAAAGACCAACAAGAAACAACAACCACCACTACTTCATAGATACAACTTTTGTTTTTGATTCCTTCCCACTATTCTGGTTCATTTTTTTTTTATATATAGATAATTTTTTAACCTACTTTCCATCACAGTGAGATGTCCAGTACAACAAATTCCATAATAACCTTTTAACCTGAACTTTTTGATACATATACCCATGTTTTTCTTTTGCTTTTCTATTTTTTAATTTTTTAAAAAAATTTAGTTTAGTTTAGTTTGGTTTATTCATTTTTTTATTTTTATTTTTTAATATTCATATAGAGTTAAACTTCAAGGTAATTCTCTTTCCCCAACCAATGCTACCCCTATAAGTAAACCAATTTTTAATCCCCCTTTATCTTAGGAAAGTTGAGTCCTTTAACAAAGATATCGAGATACATCCAGGAAGAATCAAAATAACCTTCCTCACCCACACTGAGAATTTATAACCACTCTCCCACCTTTTTCTTCCGCCAGTGTTTCTGTGTATTTGTGTTTGTCCTGATAGTATATAAACCTTATACTTGGGGTTCTTTTTGAAGAAGTTCTTCTTCTGATAAAAGTTTTTGTTTTTTGGATTTTATATATATATATATATACTTTTTTCTCTTGTCATATACTTTTATCAGTCTTTTTGTTTGTCTGTCTTTGTTTGTATACTTCATAAATCTTACCTTAGGGCCCATTTGGGCTGAGCTTTTTCTTTTATCTTCCCTTTTTATCCTGTCTTTCTCTCTCTCTCTTTTCTTTTTCTTTTCTTTTTTCTCTCGTTTGGGTGGGGAATCCTGATTGCTCAGAAGCGTTCCAGGGTGCACCTTGACTGCACCACGGTAGATCCATCCAGCTACATCCGTTCAGTCATCTGAAACCAAAATGACTAGGAGGAGGAATGGCCAACAGAAGAAAAATACAGAGGATGGGCCTTCTGCAATAGAGCTAATGGCTATCGACATAGACAGTATGTCGGAAAGAGAATTCAGGTTAACAATTATCCAGGCAATAGCTAGGTTGGAGAAAGCCATGGATGACCAAAAGGAATTGATTAGGGCAGACCTGAAAGCCACCAGGGATGATGTTCACAATGCTCTCAATGAGTTCCAATCTAATCTAAATTCTTTTTTTAGAGGGTGACTGAGACATAAGATAGAAATAGTGATCTAGAGGACAAACAGATAGAGAGAAAGGATCAGGAGGAAGACTGGAACAAATAGCTTAGAAGCCACGAAAACAGAGTCAGGGAAATAAATGGTGTCGTGAAACGTTGAAATGTCAGAATTATTGGAATCCCTGAAGGGGAGGAGAAAGAAAGAAGTCTAGAAGATATAGTGGAACAAGTTCTTCATGAAAATTTTCCCAATCTCGCGAATGGAACCAGCGTTCATGTACCAGATCCAGAATGGTCTCCCCACAAGATAATAGATTCCAAAAAAAATCAAGACACATGAAGTAAAATTGAGAAATCATAATTATAGATACAATATCTTGAAAGGCTCTAGGAAAAAGAGGCTCCTTATGTACAGAGGAAAGCCCATCAGAATAATGTCAGACCTGTCCACAGAAACCTGGCAAGCCAGAAAAGGCTGGCAAGATGTATTCAAGGTACTAAATGATGAGAACATGCAGCCAAGAATACTTTATCCAGCAAGACTAACATTCAAAATGGATGGAGAGATAAAGAGTTTATAAGCCCGGCAAGGCTTAAAAGAGTATGCAACTGCCAAAGCCGACACTGCAGGAAATATTAAGGGAGGTTCTGTAAAAGAGGAAAAATCCTATGAATAACATTGAACAGAAATATAGAGACAATGTACAGAAAGAAAGACTTCAAAGGTAACACGATGCCAATAAAAACATATCTATCAATGATCACTCACAAGGTGAACGGCCTAAATGCATCCATAAAACTACACAGGGTTGCAGATTGGATAAAATGACAGGACCCATACATATGTTGTCTACAAGAGACCCATTTCGAACCTAAGGATACACCCAGACTGAAAGTGAAGGGATGGAGAATCATCTTTCATGCCAATGGACCTCAAAAGAAAGACGGGGTAGTGATTCTCATATCAGATAAATTAGATTTTAAACTAAAGACTGTAGTCAGAGATACAGAAGGACACTACATCATTCTTAAAGAGACTACCACCAAGATGATCTAACAATTGTAAGTATTTATGCCCCCAATATGGGAGCAGCCAATTACATAAGAAAACTATTAATCAAGATAAAGAGTCATATTGATATGAATACATTAATAGTAGGAGATCTTAACACACCTCTCTCAGTAATAGACAGATCATTCAAGCAAAAAATCAATAAAGAAACAAGAGCATTGAATGACACATTGGACCAGATGGACCTCATAGATATATACAGAACATTCCACCCTAAAACTACAGAATACTCATTCTTCTCAAGTGCACACGGAACCTTCTCCAGAATAGACCTCATAATGGGTCACAAATCAGGACTCAACCGATACCAAAAGACTGAGATTATTCCCTGCATATTCTCAGATCACAATGCTTTGAAACTGGAGCTCAATCACAAGGAAAAGTTTGGAAGGAACTCAAACACATGGAAACTAAAGACCACCTTGCTTAAGAATGCTTGGATCAACCAGGAGATCAAAGAAGAACTTAAACAATTCATGGAAACCAATAAGAATGAAGACACTTCAGTCTAAAACCTATGGGATACAGCAAAGGCGGTCCTAAGGGGGAAATACATAGTCATCCAAGCCTCCCTCAAAAAAATTGAAAAATCCAGAAGACACCAGCTGTCTCTACAACTTAAAGAACTGGAGAATCAACAACAAATCAAACCAACTCAACACATAAGAAGGGAAATAATCAAGATTAGAGCAGAGATCAATGAGATAGAAACTAGAGATACAGTAGAACGTATCAATGAAACTAGAAGCTGTTTTTTTTTTGAAAGAATCAATAAGATCACGAAACCATTGGCCACACTAATCCAGAAGAAAAGAGAGAAAGCTCAAATTAATAAAATTATGAATGAAGAGGGAGGGATCACAACTAACACCAAGGAAGTAGAAACAATCATCAGAAGTTATTATCAACAGTTATATGCCAATAATTTAAGCAACCTAGATGAAGTGGATACATTCCTGGAAAACTATAAACTCCCAAAATTGAACCAGGAAGAAATTGACAACCTGAATAGACTGATATGTAGTAAAAAGATTGAAGCAGTGATCGAAACCCTCCCAAAAAACAAGAGCCCAGGACCTGACAGATTCCCTGGGGAATTCTTCCAAACTTTCAAAGAAGAAATAACACCTATTGTCCTGAAGCTGTTTCAAAAAATTGAAGCAGAAGGAAGGCTTCCAGACTCTTTTTATGAAGCCAGCATTACCCTGATCCCCAAACCAGGCAAAGACCCTACCAAAAAGGAGAATTTCAGACCAATATCACTGATGAATATGGATGCTAAGATTCTCAACAAGATCCTAGCAAACAGGATCCAAAAGCACATTAAAAAGATTATTCACCATGACCAGTGGGATTCATCCCTGGGTTACAAGGATGGTTCAACATTCACAAATCAATCAATGTGATAGAACAAATCAATAAGAGAAGAGAGAAGAACCACAGGTCCTCTCAATTGATGCAGAAAAAGCATTTGACAAAATCGAGCATCCGATCCTGATTAAAACACTTCAAAGTACAGGGATAGAGGGAATATTCCTGAACTTCATCAAATCTATCTATGAAAGACCAACAGCAAATATCACCCTCAATGGGAAAAAGCTCACAGCCTTCCTGCTGAGATCAGGAACACGAAAAGGATACCCACTCTCACCACTCTTGTTCAACATAGTATTAGAAGTCCTAGCAACAGCAATCAGACAACAAAGAGAAATAAAAGGTATCCAAATTGGCAAGAAGAAGTCAAACTCTCTCTCTTCGCAGATGACATGATTCTTTATATGGAAAACCCGAAAGACTCCACCCCCAAACTTCTAGAACTCATACAGCAATTCAGTAATGTGGCAGGATACAAAATCAATGTACAGAAATCAATGGCTTTCTTATACACTAACAATGAAAATACAGAAAGGCAAATTAGAGAATCAATTCCATTTACTATAGCACCAAGAACCATAAGATACCTCGGAATAAACCTAACCAAAGAGGTAAAGGATCTGTACTCGAGGAACTACAGAACACTCATGAAAGAAATTGAAGAAGACACAAAAAGATGGAAGACCATTCCATGCTCTTGGAACGGAAGAATAAACTTTGTTAAAATGTCTACACTGCCTAGAGCAATCTATACTTTTAACGCCATTCTGATGAAAATTCCACCGGTATTTTTCAAAGAGCTGGAGCAAATAATCCTAAAATTTGTATGGAATCAGAAGAGGTCCCGAATCGCTAAGGAAATGTTGAAAACAAAAATAAAACTGGCAGCATCATGTTACCTGATTTCAAGCTTTACTACAAAGCTGTGATCACCAAGACAGCATGGTACTGGCATAAAAACAGATACATAGACTAGTGGAACAGAGTAGAGAGTCCAGATATGGACCCTCAACTCTATGGTCAAATAATCTTCAACAAAGCAGGAAAAAATATCCAGCGGAAAAAAAGACAGTCTCTTCAATAAGTGGTTCTGGGATAATTGGACAGCTATAGGTAGAAGAATGAAACTCGACCATTCACTTACACCATATACAAAGATAAACTCGAAATGGATAAAAGACCTCAACGTGAGACAGGAATCCATCAGAATCCTAGAGGAGAAGATAGGCAGTAACCTCTTTGATATCAGCCACAGCAACTTCTTTCAAGATATGTCTCCAAAGGCAAAGGAAACAAAAGTGAAAATGAACTTTTGGGACTTATTCAAGATCAAAAGCTTCTTCACAGCAAAGGAAACAGTCAACAAAACAAAGAGGCAACCCACAGAATGGGAGAATATATTTGCAAATGATGGTACAGACAAAAGGTTGATATCCAGGATCTATAAAGAACTCCTCAACTCAACACACACAAAACGGATAATCATATCAAAAAATGGGCAGAAGATATGAACAGACACTTCTCCAATGAAGACATACATGTGGCTACCAGACACATGAAAAAATGTTCATTATCACTAGCCATCAGGGATATTCAAATTAAAACCACATTGAGATACCACCTTACACCAGTTAGAATGGCCCAAATTAGCAAGACAGGAAACAACGTGTGTTGGAGAGGATGTGGAGAAAGGGGAACCCTCTTACACTGTTGGTGGGAATGCAAGTTGGTGCAGCCACTTTGGAGAACAGTGTGGAGATTCCTCAAGAAATTAAAGATAGAGCTTTCCTCTGACCCTGCAATTGCACTACTGGGTATTTACCCCAAAGATACAGATGTCATGAAAAGAAGAGCCATCTGTACCCCAATGTTTATAACAGCAATGGCCACGGTCGCCAAACTGTGGAAAGAACCAAGATGCCCTTCAACAGACGAATGGATAAGGAAGATGTGGTCCATATACACTATGGAGTATTATGCTTCCATCAGAAAGGATGAATACCCAAGTTTTGTATCAACATGGATGGGACTGGAAGAGATTATGCTGAGTGAAATAAGTCAAGCAGAGAGAGTCAAGTATCATATGGTTTCACTTATTTGTGTAGCATAACAAATAACCTGGAGGACATGGGGAGATGGAGAAGAGAAGGGAGTTGAGGGAAATTGGAAGGTAGGAGAACCTTGAGAGGCTATGGACACTGAAAACAACCTGATTTTTTTGAAGTGGCAGGGGGTGCGAGGTTGGTTGAACCAGGTGTTGGTTATTATGGAGGGCACGTATTGCATGGAGCACTGGGTGTGGTGCAAAAACAATGAATACTGTTACACTGAAAAGAAATTAAAAAAATAAATATTAAAAAAAACTAAAAAACAAAACAATAAAAATTAAATTAAAAAAATACCACCATGAGATACCACCTTACACCCTTTAGAATGGCCAAAATTAACAGTACAGGAAACAACAAGCATTGGAGAGGATTGGAGAAAGGAGAATGCTCTTACACTGTTGGTTGGGATGCAAGTTGGTGCAGCCACTTTGGAAAAGAGTGTGGAGATTCCTTAAAAAATTAAAAGTAGAGCTACCCTATGTCCTGGCAATTGCACTACTGGATACTTACCCCAATGATACAGATGTAGTGAAAAGAAGGATCATCTGTACCCCAATGTTCACAGCAGCGATGGCCACAGTCACCAAATCATGGAAAGAGCCAAGATACCCTTCAACAGATGAATGGATAAAGAAGATATGTTCCATATATACAATGGAATATTACACCTCCATCAGAAAGGATGAATACCCAAATTTTGTTTCAACATGAATGGAACCAGAGGAGATTATACTGAGTGAAATAAGTCATGCAGAGAGAGTTGATTATCATATGGTTTCGCTTACTTGTGGAGCATAAGGAGTAACACAGAGGACATTAGGAGAAGGAAAGGAAAAGTGAATTGGGGGTAATTGAAGAGGGAGATGAACCATGAGGACTGTGAGCTCTGAGAAGCAAAATGAGGGTTTTGGAATGGAGGGGGTGGGGGGATGGATGAGACTGGTGGTGGGTATTAAGGAGGCACGTATTCCATGTAGCACTGAGTGTTGTGCATAAACAATGAATCTTGGAACACTGAAAAATAAAATTTAATTTAAAGAAAGGGAAAACATATATATATATATATATATATATATATATATATATATATATAACATATATCCCATATAACAGACATCAAAAGGAATGAATGCTTTCCATTTGCAATGATGTGGATGGAACTGGAACTGTATTATGCTGTGCAAAATACATCAGTCAGAGAAATATAAATACCACATGATTTCATTCATATGTGGAATATAAGAAACAAAACAGTTCAATGAATGGGAAGGGGGAAAACAGGAAGAGAAACAAACCACAAGGGACTAAATGATAGAGAGCAAAGTGAGGTTTGATGGAGGGACATGATTGGGAGATGGGCTAAATGGGTGATAGATAGTAGGGATGGCACTTGTCCTGTGAGCACTGGGTATTATATGTAATTGATGAATCACTAAATTCTACTCCTGAAAGCAATATAACACTATTATGTAACTTACTAGAATTTAAGTAAAAGTAAAATAAAATAAAAAACAATCTGTAGCTGTAACTAAATTCTCACCTTTAGGAATAATCTTAAAATATTTATTAACTTTCACTTAGGTGCTAAAGCTTCTTTGGTAATTTTTATTTTCATCTGATCTATAATACCAGTATACCTCCCCCCTCTTACCTTAGAATATGTTAAATATGTTAAATGATGACAGACAATTGAGGCAAATGACATATTCATTACCACTTTTTTAGAAATGAAAAATCTGTATTTTTTTTAGTTGAAAATGCACTTTTTGGCTCATAATTGCATTAAAAGTTTATTGCAAAATAAGTGTTAATGAAAAGTGGAATACATTTAAGGTTTTAACTTATGGAATACATGACAAAACATCCATAACAAGATATGTAGAAACAGTCTGATATAGGACTGTTCAGCATTTATTTCTCATATGCATTACACATTTTCCCTGACCCCACAGACAAGGGGGTGATAGTTTTGCATCTCACAGAGTTGGTATAAACCGCAGTGCAAGTGGCTGGCACATCAAGTAGCTAAAAGGTGCAGCACCACTGAATACTTCTCTAACCCCTATTAATGAACAGAAGGTAATATTTCCCTAGCTTATTATATCACGGAACACATTATCATCCATTATTGAAAGGGAGGTAATAAGTGTGACCCTAATTCTAGATCACATCAAGAGAAGTGAACCTGGCTACATCCTGCAGTCTTTCCCATTTAATCCTGGTTAAACTGAGGACCGTTATTACATACATCACACATGTTATTAGAGAAGACCATGGCAAAACCTGGATATACAAAGTGGAGGCTCATCAGAGGTATCTGGGAAGTAAATGGTTAACCTGCTGCAATCTATATTTTCTCTACAGCAAGGAGAGGATGGATCCTCAAGGGAGAAAGAAGGCAACCATGTCAAATCTCTTATAAACATGGCAATGTAGTCCTACTGGCAAACACAATAATGGTTTTTGCTACAAAGTCTTTACCTTTGGAATGCTATTCATTCATTCATTCATTCATTCATTCATTCATTTATTACAGATAATTTTTTTATTTTTAAAAATTAAAAAAAAATTACTGTGTTCAGTTATCCACCATATATTACATCATTAGTTTTTGATGTAGTGTTCAATGATTCATTATTTGTGTGTAACATCCAGTGATCATCACAACAGGAGCCCTCCTTAATACCTATCACCCAGCTACCCTGTCCCCACGAAACCCTCCCCTCTTAAACCCTCTGTTCCTTTCCCGGAGTCCATGGTCTTTTACTCTTTGTCTCCCTCTCTGATTTCTCACCCTTCTGTTTTTCCAACTATGGTTTTCCATGCTATCCCTTATGTTCCACAAATAAGTGAAACCATATGATAATTGTCTTTCTCTACTTGACTTATTTCACTTAGCATAATCCCCTCCAGTTTCATCCATGCCAATGCAAATAGTGGGTATCTCTCCTTTCTGATGGCTGAGTAATATTCCACTGTATATATGAACAAGATCTTCTTTATCTGTTCACCTGATTAAGGGTATCTTGGTTCCTTCCACAATTTAACTATCAGGGACATTGCTGCTATGAACATTGGGGAGCATGTGCCCCTTCTTTTCACTACATCTGCATCTTTGGGATAAATACTTAGCAGTGTAATTGCTGGATCGTAAGGTAGTTCTATTTTTAACATCTTGAGGAAACTTCATACTGCTTTCCAAAGTGGCTGCACAAACTCGAATTCCCACCAACAGTGTAAGAGGGTTCCCCTTTCTCCACAAACTCTCTGACATTTGTTGTTTCCTGTCTTGTTAATTTTGGCCATCCTATCTCCTGTAAAGTGATATCCCATTGTGGCTTTGATTTCAGTTTCCCTGGTGGCTAGTGATGTTGAACATTCTTTCATGAATCTGTTAGCCATTTGTATGTCTTCCTTGATGAAGTGTCTGTTCATGTCTTCTGTCCATTTATTGACTGGGTTATTTGTTTTTTGGATGTTGAGTTTGAGAAATTATAGATCTAGGATACCAGCCCTTTATCTGAAATGCCATTTGTAAATATCTTCTCCCATTCTGTGGTGTGCCTCCTGGTTTTGTTGACACTTTCCTTTACTGTGTGAAAGCATTTTGTCTGGATAAACTCCCAAATGTTCATTTTTCTTTTGTTTCCCTTACCTTTATAGACACGTCTTGAAAGAAGTTGCTGTGGTCAATGTTGAAGAGGTTACTGCCTATGTTCTCCTCTAGGATTTTGATGGATTCTTCTCCCACAGTGAGGTCCTTCATCCATTTGAAGTTTATCTTTGTGTATGGTGTAAGAGTATTGTCCAGTTTCATTCTTCTGTATGTGGTTGTCCAGTTTTCCCAGCACGATATATTGAAGTGGCTCTCTTTTTTTCCCATTGACTGTCCTTTCCTGATTTGTCAAAGACTAACTGACCATAGACGTGAGGTTCCATTTCTGGTTTCTCTATTCTGTTCCATTGATCAATGTGACTTTTTGTGCAATACCATATGCTTTTGATGACAACAGCTTTGTAATAAAGCTTAGAGTTAGGCATTGTGATGCCACAGGTTTTGGTTTTCTTTTCCACATTACTCTAATGATTTGGGATCTTTTTTGACTCCAGACAATATTAGAATTATTTGTTCCACCTCTGTGAAAAATATCGATGGCATTATGATCAGGATTACACTGAAAGTGTAAATTGCGCTGTACGGCATATACATTTTAAAAATATTTGTTCTTCTAATCCAAGAGCATGTAATGTTTTTCCATTTCTTTGTGTCTTCTTCAATTTCTTTCATATATGTTCTGTAGTTTCTAGTGTATAGATCCATTACCTCTTTGGTTAGGTTTGTTCCTAAGCATCTTATGGTTTTTGGAGCTATTGTAAATGGAACTGATACCTTAATTTCTCTTTCCTTAGATACTTTGTTGGTGTATAGAAGTGTAACTGATTTCTGTGCATTGGTTTTGTATCCTGCCACATTGCTGAATTGCTGTATAGCTTCTAAAAACTTGTGGGTGGAGTCCTTTGGGTTTTCCACATGAAGAGTCCTGTCATCTGTGAAGAGAGAGACTTTGAGTTCTTCTTTACCAATTTATACTTCTTTTATCTATTTTTGTTTACTGATTCCTGAGGCTAGGAGCTCTAGTATTATGTTGAACAATAATGGTGAGAGTGGGCAACCCTGTCGTGTTCCTGACCTTAAAGGAAAAGCTCCCTTTCTCCCCAGTGAGAATTATATTCACTGTGGGTTTTTCACCGACGGCTTTTATGATATTGAGGTTGTTCACTCTATCCCTATATTTTGAATAGTTTATTCAGGAATAGATGCTCCATGGTGTCAAATAAATTTTCTACATCAATTGAGAGGATCATATGATTCTTCTCTTTTGTTTATCTTTTTTTTTCTTTCTTTAATTAATTTATTTATTTTAATAAACATATAATGTATTTTTATCCCCAGGAGTACGGGTCTGTGAATCGCCGGGTTTACACATTTCACAGCACTCATCATAGCACATACCCTCCCCAATGTCCATATCCCCACCACCCTTTCCCATCCCCCCTCCCCCCAGCAACCCTCAGTCTGTTTTTTGAGATTGAGTCTTTTATGGTTTGTCTCCCTTCCAATCCCATCTTTCCATTTTTTCTTTTCCTACCTCCCCCAACCCCCCCACATTGCATCTCCACGTTCTCATATCAAACAGATCATATGATAGTTGTCTTTCTCTGATTGACTTATTTCGCTAAGCATAATACCCTCTAGTTCCATCCACGTCGTCACAAATGGCAAGATTTCATGTCTTTTGATGGCTGAATAGTATTCCATTGTGTATATATACCACTTCTTCTTTATCCATTCATCTGTTGATGGACATCTAGGTTCTTTCCACAGTTTGGCTATTGTGGACATTGCTGCTATAAACATTCGGGTGCACGTGCCCCTTCAGAGCACCACATTTGTATCTTCAGGATATATACCCAGTAGTGCAATCGCTGGGTCATAGGGTAGCTCTATTTTCAGTTTTCTGAGGAACCTCCACACTGTTTTCCAGAGTGGTTGCACCAGCTTGCATTCCCACCAGTAGTGTCGGAGGGTTCCCCTCTCTCCACATCCTCACCAGCATCTGTCATTTCTTGACTTGTTAATTTTAGCTATTCTGACTGGTGTGAGGTGGTATCTCATTGTGGTTTTGATTTGTATTTCCCTGACGCTGAGTGATGTGGAGCATTTTTTCGTGTGTCTGTTGGCCATCTGGATGTCTTCTTTGCAGAAATGTCTGCTCATGTCCTCTGCCCATTTCTTGATTGGATTATTTGTTCTTTGGGTGTTGAGTTTGCTAAGTTCTTTATAGACTTTGGATACTAGCCCTTTATCTGATATGTCGTTTGCAAATATCTTCTCCCATTCTGTCAGTTGTCTTTTGGTTTTGTTAACTGTTTCCTTTGCTGTGCAAAAGCTTTTGATCTTGATGAAATCCCAATAGTTCATTTTTGCCCTTGTTTCTGTTGCCTTTGGCGATGTTCCTAGGAAGAAGTTGCTGCGGTTGAGGTCAAAGAGGTTGCTGCCTGCATTCTCCTCAAGGATTTTGATGGATTTCTTTCTCACATTGAGGTCCTTCATCCATTTTGAGTCTATTTTCGTGTGTGGTGTAAGGAAATAGTCCAATTTCATTTTTCTGCATGTGGCTGTCCAATTTTCCCATCGCCATTTGTTGAAGAGGCTGTCTTTTTTCCATTGGACATTCCTTCCTGCTTTGCTGAAGATTAGTTGACCATAGAGTTGAGGGTCTATTTCTGGGCTCTCTATTCTGTTCCATTGATCTATATGTCTGTTTTTGTGCCAGTACCATACTGTCTTGATGATGACAGCTTTGTAATAGAGCTTGAAGTCTGATGCCACCGACTTTGGCTTTCTTTTTCAATATTCCTTTAGCTATTCGAGGTCTTTTCTGGTTCGTCTTTTGTTTTTCTAACGTGCTCTATCATATTGATTGATTTATGAATGTTTAACCAACCTTGCATCCCAGGAATAAATCTCACCTTGTCCTGGTGCATAAAACCTTTAACGATCTGTTGGGTCCTATTGGCTACGATCTTGTTGAGTACTTTGGTATCCATGTTCATCAGGGATATTGGTCTGTAATTCTCCTTTCGTATGGGGTCTTTTCCTGGTTTTGGGATAGGGTAATGCTGGCCTCATAGAATGAGTTTAGAAGTTTTCCTTCTGTTTCTATTTTCTGAAACAGCTTCAGAAGAATAGGTATTACTTCTTCTTTGAATGTTTTGTAGAATTCCCCTGGTAAGCCATCTGGCCCTGGACTCTTGTTATTTGGGAGTGTTTTGATTACTGCTTCAATCCTTGCTGGTTAATTGTATATTTCTTCTTGTTTGAGTATTGGTAGTAAATAAGTTTCTGGGATGACATCAATTTCTTCCAGGTTGCTTAATTTATTGGCATGTAATTGCTGAAATGATTTCTAGTAATTGTTTCTATTTCCTTGGTGTTAGTCATGATCTCTCCCCTTTCATTCATAACTTTATTAATTTGGGTCCTTTACCTTTTCTTTTGGGTAAGTCTGGCCAGTGGTTTATCAATCTTCTTAATTCTTTCAAAGAACATTCTTCTAGTTTCATTGATCTCTACCATTTTTCTGATTTCTATTTCATTTCACTGATTTCTGCCCTAATCTGTATGATTTCCTTCTGCTTTGTTTAGGCCTTATTTGCTGTTCTTCCTCCAAGTCCTTTAGGTGTAAGGTTAGCTTGTGCATTTGGAATTTTTCTTTCTTTCTTTCTTTTTTTTTTTTTTTTTTTTTAAAGAGAGAGAGGCTTGGATGGCTATGTATTTCCCTCCTAAGGTCACTGTTGCAGTATTCCATAGGTTTTGGACTGATGTGTTTTCATTCTCATTTGTTTCAGTGAATTGTCTGGGTTCATCTTTAATTTCCTGGTTGACCCAATCATTCTTTAGCAGGATTCTCTTTAACTTCCAAGTGTTTGAGTTACTTTCAAATTTCTTCTTCTGGTTGAGTTACAGTTTCAGAATACTGTGATCTGAAAATATGCAAGGGATAATTTCAATTATTTGGTTGCAGTTGAGAGCTGATTTGCAACCCAGTATGTTGTTTATTTTGGAAAGAACTTTCATATGCACTTGAGAAGAATGAGTATTCTGTTGTTTTAGGATAGAATGTTATGTATCTATCTACCAGTCCATCTGGTCCAATATGTCATTCAAAGCTCTTGATTCTTTCCTGATCTTCTGCCTAGATGATATGTCCATTGTTGTGAGTGTAGTGTCAAGGTCTCTGTTATAATCCATATGTTTCTTTATTTTGGCTTTTAATTCACTTATATAATTGGCTGCTCCCATTTTGGAGCATAGATATTTACATTTGTTAGATCTGTTTGTTGAAGAGATCCTTTAAGTATGATATAGTGCTCCTCTATATGTATTAATACAATCTTTGGTTTAAAATCTAATTTGTCTGATATAAGAATGGCTACCCCAGTTTTCTTTTGAGATCCATTGGCATGGTAAATCATTCTCCATCCACTCACTTTTAATTTGGAGGTGGCTTGAGGTTCAAAATTAGTCTCTTGTAGTCAGCACATGGATGGTACCACTTTTTAATCCAATCTGAAACCCTGTGTCTCTTGATTAGAACATTCAATTCCTTGACATTCAGAGTATTGAAAGATGTGAATTTAGTGCCATTATATTGCCTGTAAATTCCCTGTTTTTGTAGGTTTTCTCTGTTTCTTTCTGGTCTATGTGACTCTTGGGTTTCTCTTTACTTACAGAATCCCCCTTTATATTTCTTGCTGGGATGGCTTGGTGATCAGAAAGTATTTCAGTTTCAGCCTTTCCTTAAAGTTCTTTATCTCTCCATCTTTTTTGAATGACACTCCTGCTGGGTAAAGTATACCTGGCTGCAAGTTCTTCTCATTTGGAATCCTGAATATGTCCTGCCAGTCCTTTATGCCTTGCCAGATCTGATGGTATTCTGATGTTCCTCCCTCTGTATGTAAGGAATCTGTTACCCCTAGGTGTTCTCAGGATAAACTTCTTGGTTCTAAGATTCTATGCTTCACTATTACATGTCAGGATGTTGATCTATTTTTTGTTGATATTGGGAAGGTCTTCTCTGTCTCCTGGACATGATTCTTTGTTTCTTTCCCCATATTAGGAAGTTCTCAGTTATGATATGCTCAAATATAATTTTTAGTTCTCTCTCTCTCTCTCAATCCTCTTGTGGTTCCCAATAATTCTGACATTGGAACGTTTCATTGCATCATTGATCTTTCTAAGTTTATTTCCGTATGCTAGTAACTGCCTATCCTTATCTTCTTCAGCTTCCTTCCTTTCTATCACCTCATTTTTCTAGGTCACTAATTCATTTTTCTGCCTCACTTAACCTGGCTGTTAGAGTATCCTGTTTAGAGTGTATCTTATTCATAGCATTTTTAAGTTCAGTGTGATTAATCTCATTTCTGCCCTTAGAGATTCTATATTATCCCTAATCCTTTTTTCAAGTCTAGCTATTGACTTCATGATTGCTCTCTTGAAGTCTATTTCTGTCATCTTGCTTATATCCATATCCATTAGTTCTGTTGCAGAGGACATTTTCTCTGGCTGTTTCTTTGTTGGGTGTTTTTCTTCATAGTCATTTTGTGGAGGGATGGTTGAGAGAATTGACAGTCCAAAATATCAATCATAACCCAAGTTAGATGCACCCTAGCAAAATCTGGATTGGTCCTATGCCACTACTGAAAAAACAAAGTCAAAATGAAACACAAGACAAAAATTTTTTAAAAATTGAAAAAAATTAAAAATAATAAATTTCTAAAAAGGGTGAGGGAAAGAGGATTAGAATCTCCTAGTATGAAAAAAGCAGGGTGTTTCAGGTGTTCCTGGGTGTATTCTGGTCTGTGTGTTAAAGAACACTACATCCCAAAATTACTAGGAAAGTAAAACTTGTACATATAAAAAATGTAAAACTGAGTAGAGTGAAACATAGGCTAAAATAATGCATGTAGCTATAAAAAATATAGATGTCTAAATATACAAGTTTAAAAAGTGTCTATGACATTAATTTGGTATAATAGACATCTAGTTGAAATGAGAATTATTTTTTAGACAGTAATAGAAAACTGCATGAGAGAAGAAAAAAAAAAAAGAAAAAAAAGGGAGAATTATATCTGAAAAACAAACAGTTTGTGAGGACTCACCTGGAGCGCAATATACGATTTTCACATGGAGTTGGGATTTTAGTCACACAGAATCCAAGGAATTGTCTTTCACCTGTTCTATTCAGCCTGTCTCCTTGAGGAGGGTCCTGATGTGCTGTTTCTCAGATAACCCTGCCTTTGAGGAGTTGCCCCACCTCCTGCCAGGGGGGTGGCCTCAGTGAAAACTGGTCTTGGGTGTGGCTTTTGTTGCCTGGGGCATTTCTGATCCTCTTCAGGGGATCATAGCAAAAAGTGCTGCAGCCAAACCTCTGGCCCAGAGCAGAAAATTCACAGTCTGCCCTCTTTAATAAACTCTCCAGGACAAACAGTCTCTGCTTCTGCTTTTGCCTCTGAAAACCACAGCCTCCCCTGGTGCACTCCCACAACAACTCTCTAGGGATAGTTTTCAGGGGCCTTGGAGAGTCCCTGCATTTTCTTCTTTATTATTATTGTTATTCTTTTTATTATGCTATGTTAGTCACCATACAGTATGTCATTAGTTTTTGATATAGTGTTCCAAGATTCACTGTTTGCTTATAACACCCAGTGCTCCATGCAATACATGCCCTCCTTAATACCCATCACTGAGCCAATCCATCCTCCACTCCCCTCCCCTCTAAAACCCTCAGTTTTCTTCTCAGCGTTCACAGTCTCTTATGGTTCTTCTCCCCCTCCAACTTCCCCACCCACTTCATTTCCCCTTCCTTCTCCTAATGTCCTCCATGCTATTCCTTATGTTCCACAAATAAGTGAAACCATATGATAATTGACTTTATCTGCTTGACTTATTTCACTCAGCTTAATTTCCTCCAGTACCATCCATGTTAATGCAAAAGTTGGGTATTCATCCTTTCCGATGGCTGAGTAATATTCCATTTCTATATGCCCCTTGTGATCCTAAAACCTCAAGGGACTTCAGGATCCTGCCTACACCCAAAGCTCCAGAATCAGGTCTGGAGTTCACCCTAGAACCCTTTCTAGGCAACTACTGCTCTGTGAGTTTTTGCCCAGTTGTGAGCACAGATTTCAGATTTTTCAGGCCGTTCAAGAAAAGAGTGGCTTCTGGAGATCTGAGCTGAGGGTCTCTTCCTAGACTCGCTGACCATAACCTGCTTTCTGGCTCCAATGCTTGGGCCCTCTACTTTTTCAAGAATCTCCTTTTCCTGTAGTGATCCAAAGAGGCACATGCACCTGAATGCTTATAGCAGCAACGTCCACAATAGCCAAACTATGGAAAGAACCTAGATGTCCATCAACAGATGAATGGCTAAAGGAGATGGGATATATATAGATATAGATACACACACACACACACACACACACACACACACATATATATATATATATATATGAATACTATGCAGTCATCAAAAGAAATAAAATCTTGCCATTAGCAATGATGTGGATGGAACTAGAGGGTATTATTCTGAGTGAGATAAGTCAATAAGAGAAAAATAATTATATTATGATCTCTCTGATATGAGGAATTTGAGAGATAGGTCAGGGGTTTGAGGGATAAGGAAGGACAAAATGAAACAAGATGGGATCAGGAGGGAGACAAACCATAAGAGACTCTTAATCTCACAAAACAAACTGAGAGTTGCTTGGGGGTGGGGAGATAGGGAGAGTGTGGTTATGGACATTGGGGAGGGTATGTGCGATGGTGAGTGCTGTGAAATGTGTAAGCCTGACAATTCACAGACCTGTACCCCTGGGGCAAATAATACATTATATGTTAATAAAAATAATTTTTAAAAATCTTTTTCTCTGTGGTTCCTTGTAACCTGAGACCACAACACCCAACCTAGAATTCTGCTTTTTCAATTCCTTTTTTTTTTGTTTGTTTTTTATGATTTATTTCTTTTCAGTGTAACAGTATTCATTGTTTTTTCACCACACCCAGTGCTCCATGCAATCCGTGCTCTCCCCAGTACCCACCACCGGGTTCCCCCAACCTCCCACCTCCCGCCCCTTCGAAATCCTCAGGTTGTTTTTCAGAGTCCATAGTCTCTCATGGTTCACCTCCCCTTCCAATTTCCCTCAACTCCCTTCCATAGCCCCCTTTCAGAGAGGGATGTCTCTCCCTAGAGCAGATTTCTAAGGGGTCTGATTTTGAACTCAAGTGTTATATCACTTTCCAGGAGCCAGCTTAGGGCAGCTCCCTCCCCCTTCTGCTTATCTTCTGATGTCTCCCTAAAATTTCATGACTTCACAGGTTTTACGTTGCCAGAGGTGGTCGATTTTCTGTCTGTAGATATCACTTATACATTTTTACATCTCGGGCTGATTTTGTGGGTGTTCAAAATGGCTTGATAGATATCCAGTTAAATTCAGGGGACCAGTTGAAATGGGGTCCCCCTCTGCTCTTCCATCTTGTCTTCCTCCAATCTGTCACTCTAGCCTGACTCATTTTAATTCTTTTATCTGTGCAATAGGAGATTCTCTAGTGTCTTCTATGTCTTTTTCAAGCTCAAATACTATCCTTATATTTCTTGTTTTAAATTCTAGCTCACAAACCTTATATGTGTTTCTTTTAAGATTTTATTTATTTATTTGAAAAAGAGACAGAGTGCATGAGTAGGGGGAAGGATGGAGGCAGAGGAAGAGAGACAAGCAGTCTCCCCACTGAGCACAGAGTCAGATGTGGGGCTCGATCCCTGACCTTGAGATCATGACCTGAGCTGAAGTAAGACACTTTACAGACTGAGGCTCCCAGGTGCCTCACTTATATCTATATTGATTAAATGTCTATCCATGATTTCTTTCTATTCTTTCCTTTGGGGTGAGTTCTTCCATCATGTCATTTTGGAGGTGAAAAAAAAAAAAAAGCTATACCCTGGGTGCCCCCCCCCCCCCCGGTTGTTAAGAGAAACCGGATCCACAGTCTCTCATGGACTCTGAGAAACAAACTGAGGGTTTGGAGGAGAGAGAGGTGGGGGCTTAGGTGATCCTGGTGGTGGATACTAAAGAGGGCATGTATTGCATGGAGCACTGGGTGTGGTGCATAAACAATGAATCTTGGAACACCGAAAAGATAAAATTAAATTTAAAAAAAAAAAGAGAGAGAAACCTGATCTAATAAATGAATAAATAATAGGTTTTTGTTCATTCATAAACCATGAACAAAAACAAAAAGGAAACTGTGTTCTGTTTCTCCTAGAACTGAAGTTTTGCAGCAGTCTATGATTAGTAGCCTTGGTACATGTGAGAGGTGTGTGTTTCTCTTCTGTTGGTGAGGGCCGATGTGTTGATTCTCCATCAGACTTGCCCTAGTAGAGATGCACCTCTAAGACACAGGCAGTGGGGCTGGTTTAAGTGGCTCTGGCCTCCACTTGGTGGCACTGTTTTTGTCACTAAATCTGTCAGTTTTGGTGGGCAGGGTGTAGGGTGCAGGTTGGTAAATAGTTTCACTCTGCTCTCTTCTCTGTAGATCAGGGAACTAAAATCTGTCACACCTCAAGAAGCCCTCACAGATGAGCAATCACCCCTCCTTTATCCTCAGCTTCTGTCATATCTTGCCTTCACACAATCTGTGTCCAAGCTGTCTACCTGTCAGATGGCACCACACTTACATGTTTTATCTCGGGCATGGTTGGGTTTTAAAACTCCAAATTTCAGAAACCTCCATGTAATGGACCTGCACTGATCCTCTAGAACAGTCTCACTGCACTGTGGCCAGGTTCTAGGTTGTCTCAGAAGGCAGTTGTATAACCACACAATGGCTTGGAGTTTATGGTAAAGCATAGTAGAAAGCTGACACCAAGGCTTACTGCCTTCAAACAGCACCTTTGTTCCTATGCTGGTGAATGGGGCAGCTCAATGGTGCTGTAGGGTCTTTTGTCTCTGGAGAGGCCCTGACACTTCTCCCAAATGCCAACCAAGACAGGGGGACTATTTCTCCTCATGTGACCCAGGGGATCCTCAGACCATGCTGCCTGCTACTGGATCTCTGCTCTCCTTCCTTACTGGGCCACCACTAAGCATGCCAGGCATGACCCTTGTGATGGTGTGGCCTCTAAAACTTCAGATTTTGTACTCTGTTGTTTTTAAAGACTTGCAGTATTCAGCCCTTCTCCTTTTCCCAGCAAATGGTTTTGGAGGAGAGATTTCTTGTGCAATATCCTGCATGTATTTTCACTCTTTTTTTCACGCTTTCTCTCCCTCTGTTATACCCTCTCCTCTTTTCATTATCAGGGATCTCTCTACAGTGTTTTGCCTCTTTTCTCCCCCAAATCAACCCTCTGTAGTTCCTATTTTCCCCAAGGTGGTCATTTCCTATTTGTAGTCATGCACCTTTGTTCTCTCAGTCCTTATGTCAATTTCTTGGGTGTTCAGAATGATTTGATATTTATCTAGCTGTGCTCGAGGGACATGGCAAGCTTAGGGTAGCCCTACTGCTCTGCCGTCTTAACAACTCTCCTTACCCCACAAAAAAACAGACTCTTAACTATATAGAACAAACTAATGGTTACCAGAGGGGAGTTGGGTGGAGGGAGATGGATGAAATAGGTGATAGGGATTAAGAGTACACTTGTCATCATGAGCACTCCATAATGTATAGAACTGATGAATCAGTCACTATATTGTACATCTGAAACTAATATAACATTGTGTGTTAGTTAAACTGGAATTAAAACTAAAAAATAAAGAAAAAATAAAAAAATAATTAATAAAATAATAATAAATACAATAATAAGCAATAATAAATAAAATAAAAAGAATTATTTTATATTTTTATGAATAACAAAAATATAAAATTTACATATATGATATTTGTTATAAAATTAAATATTATTTATTTTCAGGAAAAAGATTACTATGCAACTTTGAGCATGTCACTGAATCTTTCTTTCCTTGTCAGACAAAAATAAATAAATAAATAAAAATCTGGACAAATTTATCTCTAAAGGCCTTTCTTGCTCCAAAATTCCATGATACAATGAAAATAGAAAGCTGAAAATTAGAAGTGGCATTAAGGAATCATTTTGAAGTGTAGTTATCCAATTAGCCAGGAATTAATTGTATATAGGGAGAAATTGCAACTAGGTAAGCTGAAAGCAAAATAACAGAACACTTTAAAACCAATAAATCAAGATTTTTGTTTTTGTTTTTTTGGGTAATTCAGAATTGTAGAGAAATTTGTGAAGTTGCTAAATTATCTGTAGAAATCTAATCTCGTTATACTGCTTTGGCAGGGTTGAATGTGACAGTTAAGAATAAAAAATTGTGAGTTGCTCAGTAAGATAAATCCCGAATAAAGGTTTTTTCCCCTGATTATCAAGGGTGTTGGTTCACGTTTTGACAATGTTCACCCAAACATCAGAGATTTCTTCTAATTACTGGATTGAGGATGGAAACCAGTTATTAAAAGCCAACCAAATTTTCTCTTTTAGTTTGATTTCTAAATAGAATTGTTGAAAAGTTTTCTTATCTTTGTAAAAACAACTTTATAAAGCTATAAAGGAATGGACAAAATCAAGGCACAGAGCAATAAAAATTCTATATTATGGAGAGTAATAAACTGGCACTATAGTCCCTGAATTTTATTTGACTCTGATACTAAATTATTGTATGGCTCATACATTTTGTGTCATAATTTAGTATATATAACACAGAAAAAATACTACCCACCTCCTACTTTTCAGAAAAAATTCAGTGTTTAATTAAGTAGGTCTGTTTAATGTTTTAAGCTACTTAAATAATAGTACTATGTAAATAATGGATCACTTCAATTTTTCATTATATGTATAAATAGGTGATAAATTTTGATTAAAAAATGATCTTATAAAATAAAATTGCAAAACTTACTTTTGATGGCTAAGTGAAATTAATTTCACTGCTTATTTTTTAAGTCCTTATTTATTTCAAAAACATATTAGGGTTATTTACTATGAAATTCATGAATATAGCATATGTTCTAGTTTCTATATTATATATAATCAAAGCTGTTTCCACCCTGCATTTTAGGTAGAGAGTAAAAAGAAACCCTTGTTCCAGTTATTTTGTTTTTGAAAATTATTTCAAAAACAATAAGTTCTGTGACTAAAGAGAAAGATCTAAGGGATCAGTCTTTGTATGTTTCCCTTGATACATGAATTTTCTTTCATTAAAAAGGAAAAGACAAAATAGATTCCCCAACATAATCCAGCAAGTCGATTACAAAAAGCAAAACAAAAACACACACATAAAAACCTCTTAAAAAGTGGGGTTGTATAATAAGAGTAATAAAAATTTTGAAAAAAAAATGTTTTGTTTGCACTGAAACAAATCACAGACATAAAAGTTAGTGAAAATTAAAGTGGGTACAACTGAACTGAATAATTCCCAAGTGGTCATTGCTTCCCAATTCCACAACTGAAATATGACATTTCTCTGTGAAAATAGAAGGTAGGTAGAGGAAAGGAGACATAAGCTCACTAAAATAAACTCAAAAGTACATAAATCTGTGAAGATGAAAGCAAATAATAGAAGCCAAAAAAATTACCACAAACCTCACCACTTATACATATATTCTTCAGAAGCTATGGCAATCACATTATAGTCCCACATATTCGTGACAAAAACATTCAACAAAGTAGGTTTAGAGGTAACTTACCAAAAACATAATAAAGATCATATATGAGAAAACCATAGCTGTCATCATCCTCAATGAGAAAAACCTGAAAGCTTTTCCTCTACAGTTAAAAACAAGACAGGGATATTTACTCTCACTATTGTTATTTACCATAGTACTGGAAGCCCTTATGCTCAGCAAACAAGCAACTGAAGGAAACAAAAGGCATTTGGATGGCAAGAAAGAATGAAAACTTTCACTATCTTCAGATGAAATGATATTCTATATAGAAAAACCTAAGGGCTTCACACACACACACACACACACACACACACACACACACCTGTTAGAATTGATACATGAATTCTGTAAACTCGCAGGATGTAATATCATTGTACAGAAATATGTAGTATTTCCATACACCAATGATGAACCAGTAGAAAGAGAAATCAAAGAACTGATCCCATTTACAATTGCATCAAAAAACATAAGATACCTAAGAATAAATCTAACCAAAGAGGTGAAAGACCCATCCTCAGAAAACCATAAAATATTGATGAAAGTAATTGAAGATGACACAAAGAAATGGAAAAAAAAATATTCCATGCTCATGGATAGGAAGAACATATAATGTTAAAATGTTTATACTACCCCTAACAATCTACATAACTAATGCAATCCTTATCAAAAAGGAATTTCACACAGAGCTAGAACAAACAACTCTAAAATTTATATGGAACCACAGGGGGGGAGGAGTCAAGATGGCGGAGAAGTAGCAGGCTGAGACGACAGCGGGTAGCAGGAGATC
>JAHRIG010008935.1:96885-169041 GCA_020311275.1 Eira barbara | reverse complement strand
TATGAGGCCAGCATCACCTTGATCCCAAAACCAGACAAGGATCCCACCAAAAAAGAGAATTACAGACCCATATCCTTGATGAACACAGATGCAAAAATTCTCACCAAAATACTGGCCAATAGGATCCAACAGTGCATTAAAAGGATTATTCACCACGACCAAGTGGGATTTATCCCAGGGCTGCAAGGTTGGTTCAACATCCGCAAATCCATCAACGTGATACAATACATTAATAAAAGAAAGAATAAGAACCATATGATACTCTCAATAGATGCTGAAAAAGCATTTGACAAAGTGCAGCATCCCTTCCTGATTAAAACTCCACTCCAAAACTGCAAGAACTTGTACAGGAATTCAGTAAAGTGTCAGGATATAAAGTCAATGCACAGAAATCAGTCGCATTTCTTTACACTAATGACAAGACAGAAGAAAGAGAAATTGAGGAGTCAGTCCCATTTACAATCGCACCCAAAACCACAAGATACCTAGGAATAAATCTAAACAAAGAGGCAAAGAATCTATACTCAGAAAACTATAAAGTACTCATGAAAGAAATTGAGGAAGACACAAAGAAATGGAAAAATATTCCATGCTCATGGATTGGAAGAACAAATATTGTGAAAATGTCTATTCTACCTAAAGCAATCTACACATTTAATGCAATCCTTATCAAAATCCCATTCATTTTTTTAAAGAAATAGAACAAATAATTCTAAAATTTATATGGAACCAGAAAAGACGTCGAATAGCCAAAGGAATATTGAAAAAGAAAGCCAAAGTCGGTGGCATCACAATTCCAGACTTCAAGCTCTATTACAAAGCTGTCATCATCAAGACAGTATGGTACTGGCACAAAAACAGACATATAGATCAATGGAACAGAATAGAGAGCCCAGAAATAGGCCCTCAACTCTATGGTCAACTAATCTTCGACAAAGCAGGAAAGAATATCCAATGGAAAAAAGACAGCCTCTTCAACAAATGGTGCTGGGAAAATTGGACAGCCACATGCAGAAAAATGAAATTGGACTATTTCCTTACACCACACACGAAAATAGACTCAAAATGGATGAAAGACCTCAATGTGAGAAAGAATCCCTCAAAATCCTTGAGGAGAATGCAGGCAGCAACCTCTTTGACCTCAACCGCAGCAACTTCTTCCTAGGAACATCGCCAAAGGCAACAGAAGCAAGGGCAAAAATGAGAATGCAGGCAGCAACCTCTTTGACCTCAACCGCAGCAACTTCTTCCTGGGAACATTGCCAAAGGCAACAGAAGCAAGAGCAAAAATGAACTATTGGGATTTCATCAAGATCAAAAGCTTTTGCACAGCAAAGGAAACAGTTAACAAAACCAAAAGACAACTGACAGAATGGGAAAAGATCTTTGCAAACGACATATCAGATAAAGGGCTAGTATCCAAAATCTATAAAGAGCTTATCAAACTCAATACCCAAAGAACAAATAATCCAGTCAAGAAATGGGCAGAGGACATGAACAGACATTTCTGCAAAGAAGACATCCAGATGGACAACAGACACATGAAAAAATGCTCCACATCCCTCGGCATCAGGGAAATACAAATCAAAACCACAATGAGATACCATCTCACACCAGTCAGAATGGCTAAAATTAACAAGTCAAGAAATGACAGATGCTGGCGAGGATGGGGAGAGAAGGGAACCTTCCTACACTGCTGGTGGGAGTGCAAGCTGGTGCAACCACTCTGGAAAACAGTGTGGAGGTTCCTCAAAAAACTGAAAATAGAGCTACCCTATGACCCTATGCACTACTGGGTATATATCCTAAAGATACAAATGTGGTGCTCCGAAGGGGCACGTGCACCCGAATGTTTATAGCAGCAATGTCCACAATAGCCAAACTGTGGAAAGAACCTAGATGTCCATCAACAGATGAATGGATAAAGAAGAAGTGGTATATATACACAATGGAATACTATGCAGCCATCCAAAGACATGAAATCTTGCCCTTTGCAATGACGTGGATGGAACTAGAGGGTATCATGCTTAGCGAAATATGTCAATCAGAGAAAGACAACTATCATATGATCTCTTTGATATGAGGAAGTGGAGATGCAATGCGGGGGGTTGGGGGGAGGTAGGAAAAGAACAAATGAAAAGATGGGATTGGGAAGGAGACAAACCATAAAAGACTCAATCTCAAAAAACAGACTGAGGGTTGCTGGGGGGAGGGGGGACGGGAGAGGGTGGTGGGGAAATGGACATTGGGGAGGGTATGTGCTATGATGAGTGCTGTGAAATGTGTAAACCTGGCGATTCACATACCTGTACCCCTGGGGATAAAAATACATTATATGTTTATTAAAATGAAAAAAAAAAGAGAAAAAAAAAAAAAAGGTCTCATTGCTTTCTTATGCACTTACTTAACAAGTGGCATTTGTTATGTGTCTCTCTCTATTATTATAAGCCTAAAGCAATATAGCTACCCTCATTTATTTGTTCAGCTAAACAACAAAAGTCTAACCAATTTCTAAAATAAAGAGTCATAAAAAACCCTCTCTGTCCTATATCAAAGTGGTTGTTTATTATGCCTTTTTGTGAGGAGTTTAAAAACAATAAGAACAAATTAAAAGTTGTTAAAATACTGAAGGAGAAAGATATAAAACTTTTGTAAGACATAATTTCAGTTTAATATTTAATATAAACAACCATGCTTCAGAGATTTTTTTTGAGATTTTATTTATTTGGAAAGAAAACACACACAATTGCATGCACATGAGTGGGGGGCAGAGGGTAAGGGAGAGAGAATCTGAAGCAGACTCCATGCTGAGTACACAGCATGACACAGAGCACCATCTTACAACCACAAGATCATGAACTGACCTGAAGCCAAGAGTAAAACACTTAACCCACTGGGCCACCCAGGAGCCCTGCTTCTGAGTCTTTTAAATGCTCAGGTTATAGACATGAAAGGACCAGTTAAAACCTCAATATTTTAGCAATATGATACAGGTTTAGAATTGTTAGGAGATGACCAATAACAAAATGACTTTGTCAAAAAAAGGGCATTTAACTCAATTTTTTTGAGGTACTATATGCTGGCTAATTGAACATAAAAACAAAACAAAACAAAACAAAACAAAAAAAACTAACTCCAAATTATAGAGGAAACCTCACAGAAGAGTTCCTGGGAGATACTACTCAGAATGTCCAAGTAGATATAATGGAAATTCATTATTCTGTTTGAAGTTGACTCTCCGACAATGCTGTGTAAACCAAGTCTTTTGTTTATATCAAGAGTCGAAAATAAGGTCTAAAAATCTAGTAATGTTGAGAAAAGGGAAGGAAGGACAGAGAAAGAAAATCAAGTTTTTGTCCTCTTAGCATCAGCAGCAAATATTGTAGGCATTAAAAGTCATGATATCACAATAATTTTCTTTTTTAAAATCTGCCTTGATTATGCACCAATGTGACAAATTAAGAAAACACGCTGTATCTATATATTACAGGATAGTCCAGTATGTGTATGATTTCCAAGACTCCCTTTGCCAATGTTTAAAATAATGTACAGAGAGAGCAAATTCCACTGTTCACACAACTTGAGTAATGCCAAGAGAAAGAGAAAATTGGAAAAAAAAAAAAAGGTTAAAGTTTTCCAGTTGCTTCCTACAGTATTTTGTGTAGTTTACCCTTGATTGTTGTCAGTGGCTTTAAATAATGTGTTATTCTGTCTATCCTATGTCTGTCTTCCTCCTCTTGATGAAGGATAGAATTTAAAAGAATAGGAAGATACAAACAAAACTGAACAAAATATTCTGCACGTATTTTGAGGGATTTAAACCTCTCCCAGTTCGGGGTGCCTGGGTGGCTCAGTGGGTTAAAGCCTCTGCTTTCAGCTCAGGTCATGATCCCGGGGTCCTGGGATTGAGCACCGCATCAGGCTCTCTGCTCAGTGGGGAGCCTGCTTCCTCCTCTCTCTCTGCCTGCTTCTCTGCCTACTTGTGATCTCTGTCTGTCAAATAAATAAATAAAACATTAAAAAAAAAACCTCTCACAATTCTATACAAGCTTAACAGGAATTCAGAACTCTTTTTTTTAAAAAAAGATTTTATTTATTTATTTGACAGACAGAGATCACAAGTAGCAGAGAGGCAGGTAGAGAGAGAGGAGGAAGCAGGCTCCCTGAAAAGCAGAGAGCCTGCTGCGGGGCTCGATCCCAGGACCCTGGGATCATGACCCGAACCAAAGGCAGAGGCTTTAACCCACTGAGCCACCCAGGTGCCCCGGAATTCAGAACTCTTAAGAAGTATTTTTTGACCCAAGAAAAGCCCCTTCAGGAATCAGGAAGCCTAGGGCATTTTCAGTATTTTAAGTTAGAAATAGTTCATGCTAAAAAGTGTGTAGGGAAATATTTTTGCATTCCTGAAAATGTACTAGTTATTCTTTCTTAAGGATATGTTTTAATAATAGCCTGGAGATTGGTCTTACATTAACCCAAATTAAGACAATATCAATTTATTTGGAAAGGTGGTTCTTCCATTATGGCAACAAATTCTAGAAAAAAATTACATATGACTTTTTATATTGTTTTGGAAAAGACATTCATATGAAATTTGCTTTTCTTCATAGTTTCACTTTGCCATAATAATAGGAATAAAGTTTTCTAAAATATACATCCTTTTGTCTCTAAAAGGCATAAAAGGCAAACAAAGCCAGACTCATAGTAAAGTTAAAGTTAAAGTGGCAAGGACACATTTTTCCATAGTGCTCTATGTCAATTGTGATACAATTGACATAGAGCACTATATGTTTAAAGTGTACAGTATAATATCTTGATTTTCATATGTTGTGAAGTGATTACAATAAATTTAGTTAGTGTCTGTCATCTCATATAGATCCAAAAAAGAAACAGAGGAAAACATATAGGGATTGTTGGTGTGTGTATGATGGGAACTCTTGGGATCTACTCTGTTAACTTTCAAATATAGCATACAGCAGTGTTAACATAGTTATCATGTAATACATTACATACCCAGTACTTTTTTATCCTATAACTGGAAGTTTGTACCTTTTGATGCCCTTTATCCAATCTTCCACCTCTCACCTCCTACCTCTGATATCTGATCTTGTTTCTATCTGAGTTTGTTTTGTTTTATTTAGATTTCACATATAAATGAGATCACCCACTATTTGCCTTTCAATGTCTGATTTATTTCACTTACCATGATGTTTTCAAGGTCCATCTATTATTGTCACAAATGGCAGGGTTTCTTTTTTGAATGGCTAAATAATATTAAATTGTATATATATATGCAATATCACATCTTCATACATTCATTTGTATTTGGGCACTTAGATTTTTTTTTCACGTCTTGGCTATTATAAATAATGCTTCTGTGAAGATGGGAGTGCAGATATCTCTTCAACATAGTGTTTTCATTTCCTTTGGATGTAGTCCCAGGAGTCAAATTGCTGGATCATATGATAGTTCTATTTTTAATTTTTGGAGGAAACTCCATATTGTTTTCCATAATAGCTGTAACAGTTTAAATTCCCACCAATAGTGTAGAAGGGTTAGCTTTCCTCAATATTTTTTCCAGCATTTGTTATCTCTTATTTTTTTTATCCCTTCAGGAGCATGTTTATTGTGTTTGAGATGATACATCAGGTGCTCTCTGAGCTACAAAGGGTAAAAGGAAATCCTCTCATTACAAACTGAAAAAGGTAAAAGGTAAAACATTTTTCACAACAGCATGAACCACATACTCAGAAATAGATCTGGGTTTAATACAAATGATATAATTCCTAGTCATCTACGGTTACTTTTATAACTTCATACAGATAATGAATTAGGCTAAAATGTACTATAATATTTGGTAGACTTCAGGACCAGTATCCTTAGTACATCACAAAATACATTTTGATATCCCAAAGAAGCAAGACTTCCAAGTAGGCGTTTTAAACATAACTAATATACAGCTACAAAGTTCTATTCTTGATAGCATTTACCTTTTTGGGGAGTCTCCCAGTCTCCAGAGGATAAAAGCAGAGAGTAGAATCAGTATAACATATACACAGAAGTCCGTATTGTAAAGACTATAAAGATTTGCAGCACAGTGGGAAGGGGACCTCTGCTCCTTCACACCGCATACAAATTCTGTGAATTATGTGGCGTATCTCTTGGTCCAATGTCTGGCTCTCCTGTCATGTTCTGCTCTGTTGGTCAAATACTGAGTGGCTATGCTTCCAACCAGAGGATCCACAGGGTTGCAATCTGTCAAAAGAGAACAAATCGACAGCAAAACCTTTGAAATAGTCAAAGCAGGACTCCAGTTGTCTTTAAGGATGTCCAGACAGATGACTCCCTGACTGTTGATGTTGCAGTGATAGATTCTGGTGCGGAAAGTAACCTTTGGTGGCTTAAATGGATAATCAGATGAAAAAGTGATATCCAGAAAAAACACACCACCTTCGTATACAGAACCTGGTGGACCAAGTATAGTTGATCTCCATTCATAAATGTTATCTCCTTTAGGCCCAGCACTGCAGTTAGGAGGAGGATCAAGAGTTATTTCAGCTAGCTCCTTCTGAATTCTTTTAGCACTAGTGGATAACTTAGCAGTGGTTTTGCTAGAGAATTTGGTGTTTTTCTTCTGCTGCGTGGCAGAAGGTTTTCTTTCTTCCTGTTCTTCAGTCTCGCTGGTCCGCATATGAACTACCACTGCTGGTGCTGGGGCTCTCACCATCGGACCTTTGCCTATCACTGGACATCTTGGTGAAGTTATTTCTTGGAAAACTCGGCCGCCCACCCGGCCCGCTTGTGCGCCGCTACGGTGTGGGGGAGGGAGAGAGAAAAAAACCCTTCCTTAAGGAAATGGAGGCAGCTGGGGTCTATCTCTTATTTTTTTTATGATAGATAGGCATGAGGCTATATCTCATTTCAGTTTTTGGTTTCCTAATTATCAGTGATGTAATACTTTTTGTTATTCGTTGGCCATTCATATATCTTATTTGGAAAAAAAAAGTCTATTCGGGTTATTTGTTTATTTTTAATTGGTTTATTATTATTATTAATTACCATTGTGTTGCATGTATTATTACACATTTTGGATATTAACCACTGATCAAATATATGGGTTACAAGTAGTTTTTCTTATTCTGTACGTTGCCTTTTCATTTTGTTGTTCATTTATTTTGCTGGACAGAAGCTTTTTAGTTTGATGTAGTCACATTTTTTTATTTAGTTGTGCTTTAGATGTTATATCAAAAAATATTCCTGTAATCCATGTGGAGGAGCATTTTTCTTATATTTTCTTCTAGGAGTTTTATGGTTTCCAGTCACGCTGAAGTCTGTAATCTATTTAAAGTTAATTCTTGTAAGTAGTGTAAGGTAGAGGTCTAATTTCTTTCTTTTACAGAAAATATTCCATTTTTCTACTGCTATTTATTAAAGATACTGTCTTTTCTAATTTTTAACACAGTATTTTAATAAATAAAATTGTCCAGGATGAGAGCTGAACTTCCATTTGTACAGAGGTGACAGGGTACTATAAAAGGAAAATGAGGGAAAAAGAGGGGAGGGATAAGTAGACACTTGATGGAATCCAGAAAGTGAAAAAATCCCCCCAAAAAGGGAAAGTATGGTGTCCCAACATCTGAAATGTACCTTAGTTGGTTTGATAACTGGTGCTTACTGAAATTAGGCTCCTACTCTCACACATGCACTGAAAGATGAGTTCCATCTTCAGGTGCTGGCCAGAACAAACAGTAAATTATTTTAGAAGCTTTTAGTTTTCTCAAGAAGGCACTTTAAGAGGTACTAGAGTCCTCCTAGGGATGTGATCCCGAGCTGTTAGAAAATATGTCAGCATTTTTTTCTGGCCTTTAAAGACCAAGTTTGAGACCTAGTCTAAAAGAGTGTTCATAGGAGCCTTGTTAGAGTTTGGTTAAGAGAATTTTGCCAAAGGTATTGTAGGTAAATAAATGTTTCACATAAATAATCTCACCACCAACAAGTATTTCATTTAATAAACTCCTTCAAATGACTGGAACTCCTTGTTCCATGGTTCTTCTGGGGTCTGAGCAGTAAAGCAAACACAATCCCTGCTCCCAAAGGAATCATCATCTGGTGAAGAGAAAAACTGATGAGCAAATAAACAAGTAAATATGTAACATAATATCTAATTGTAATAAGAAGTATGAAAAATAAAAGAGGTATAGGAAAAAAGAAAGATGTGATCTGGGTAGTCAATTTACAAAAGACAAATGATATTTGAAGTAAATGAAGACTGTCATAGTGAGATCTGCTGGAAATACGACCCAGGCGATTGGAACAGCAAATGCAAAAGCTCTGAGGCTGGGGAAAACTTGATATTTTACAGAATAGAAAAACCAGAAGAGCTAGAATAGAATGAGTCAAAAGGATTGCATTATAAGTTGTAGTCAGCAGGCAATCCAGCACCAGATCATAGAGAGCCTTATAGGTTTCTTCCACATCTGTAAATGAAGCCAACTCTACTGCATCAGTACTAATAACCAGGAATTATTATCTAAGATAATGGGCATGAGGGAGTCGCCCTCCCACAAGGTGGTTTGAGGTGAACTTTTGCCTAGTTTTATTTATTTTTTTTAATTGGTAAGACATATTTACTCAACTTTTGTAGCAACATGGACGGGACTGGAAGAGATTATGCTGAGTGAAATAAGTCAAGCAGAGAGAGTCAAGTATCATATGGTTTCACTTATTTGTAGAGCATAACAAATAACATGGAGGACAAGGGGAGATGGAGAGGAGAAGGGAGTTGAGGGAAATTGGAAGGGGAGGTGAACCATGAGAGACTATGGACTCTGAAAACAACCTGAGGGTTTTGAAGGGGCGGGGGGTGGGAGGTCGGAGGAACCAGGTAGTGGGTATTAGGGAGGACATGGATTGCATGGAACACTGGGTGTGGTGAAAAAACAATGAATACTGTTACGCTGAAAAGAAATAAAAAAAAAATAAAAAAAAAATAAAATAAAATACTTAAATTCAGAAAAAAAGGACATATTTACTCATCAAGTGTACATTCACTTATAGGGTTTTCAGACTTAAATTTCAGATTACATCTCTATAAATAAGTACATTCACTCATAGGGTTTTCAGATAGTTTTAAATCACAACACACTGATCCACTCAAATTATCTCTCCTAAGGAAGTAAACAGAGGGACACAAACTATAACACTGAGTATGCATGTGTTATGGATGATTCTGAGCTATTGTTTTTACTTCTCTAAGAAGTCTAGTCATAGAACTTAGAACTTAGACTGCACCCGGTGGCATGGGCCTAATCCCAGGGAGCAGTCCCAGCAAAAGCAGCCACCAGAAGCGGGTTCCCTGGACCAATATCGCTTGCAGTTTTAGTGGCACAGAGATGCAGAGACAAACTGGCTCTTCCAGGAATCCCTGAGACAGTGGCTGGGGTGCACACACAGACTGTGGGTGGTTATGGTGTTCAGTGGAGCTTTCAGAGGGGGAGTCTTCATGTTCTGGACCATCCAGAAAGAAGCAGACTGAGGCTTCTCCTTGAGGCAGAAGTCCGGGTGCAGTTTGCTTCCCACTAAGCCTTTGAAAAGCCACAAAAAGCCAAAAAAAAAAAAAAAAAAAAACAACAAAAAAAACAAAAACCAAGATCCTCCAGAGAACAAAGGCCTGAAAAACCAGTTTCCACAGAGCTCAGCCCCTTGATAGATGGCAGGACAACTCAACCCTAGCAAGACATACTGAAAAACAATGTGGCAGGCCCCTGCCCTAGAAAAAAAGCCAAAAGAACAAGAGGACAGCCACAACAAGGTCCCCATAAAACTGTAAAACCCCAACATCAGGAGAAAACAATATATTAAGCTCCTGGTATTTACCTAAAACCTGTATATTTCACAGATACAACTTTTTTTTTAATTAGTACTCACAATTCTTGTTCTTTTAATTTCTTTAATCTACCTACCATTACAACTAGAGGTTTAATACAACATACTCCATAATAACCTTTTTGTTTTGTTTTGTTTTATTTTAATAAACATATAATGTATTTTTATCCCCAGGGGTACAGGTATGTGAATCTCCAGGTTTACACATTTCACAGCACTCATCATAGCACATACCCTCCCCAATGTCCATTTCCCCACCACCCTCTCCCGTCCCCCCTCCCCCCAGCAACCCTCAGTCTGTTTTTTGAGATTGAGTCTTTTATGGTTTGTCTCCCTCCCAATCCCATCTTTCCATTTTTTCTTTTCCTACCTCCCCCCAACCCCCCCGCATTGCATCTCCACTTCCTCATATCAAAGAGATCATATAAAGAGCTTATCAAACTCAATACCCAAAGAACAAATAATCCAGTCAAGAAATGGGCAGAGGACATGAACAGACATTTCTGCAAAGAAGACATCCAGATGGCCAACAGACACATGAAAAAATGCTCCACATAATAACCTTTTAACTAGAACTTTTTTTTCATACGTACACCTGCGTTTTTCTCTTTCTTTTCTTTTTTTCATTTTTTTAAAAAATACATATAGATATAAGCTTCAAGGTCATCCTTTTTCCCCTATTCAATACTACCCCTATATATAAACCAGTTTTAATCTCCAGAAAGTTGTCTTTATCTCTGGAAAGTTGAGTCCCTTAACAAAGATATCAAGAGACAACCAAGAAGAATCAAAATAAACTTCCTTCCCCACGTCGAGGATTTACAAGCACCCTCCATCTTTGCCTTCTGTCAATGTTTCTGTGTATTTGTTTTTGTTCTGCTATTATATAAATCTTATCCTTGGAGTTCATTTTGGCTGGGATCTTTTTTTTTTTTCCCCTTGTCATTTATTTTTGTCGGTTCTTTTGTTTGTCCTTTTTTGTTTATTTACCTTATAAATCTTACTTTTGGGGGGGCATTCTGCCTGGGTTTTCTCTCTCTCTCTCTCTTTCTCTCTCCCTCTTTCTTTCTCTCTTTTTTCTTTTAACTTTCATCTTGGGGGTGACTTCAGATTTATCCAAAGCATTCCAGGGTGCACCTTCCTGGATTGTGGTTGATATATTCAATTATAAATCCCTTCAACAACCTCTCACCAAAATGATTAGGAGGAGGAACACCCAACAGAGGAAAAAATCAGAGACTGTGCCCTCTCCATCAGAACTATTGGATGTGGACTTTAAAAGTATGTCAGAAAGGGAATTCAGGGTAACAATTATCCAGGCAATGGCTAGGTTGGAGGAAACCATTAGTGACAACATAGAATCTCTTAAGGGCAGAAGTGAGAGCCACCAGGGCAGAAGTTTAAAATGCTATCAATGAGATCCAGTCTAATCTAAATACTCTAACAGCTAAGGTAACCAAGGCAGAAGATAGAATTACTGATCTAGAGGATAAACGGAAAGAGGAAAAGGACCAAGAGGAGGCATGGAACAAAAAGCTTAAAAGCCATGAAAGAAGAATTAGGGGGATAAATGATTCCATGAGATGTTCCAATGTCAGAATTACTGGGATCCCTAAGGGGGTTGGAAAAGACAGAAGATGAGAAGATATAGTTGAACAAATTATGGATGAAATTTTTCCCAGTCTGGGGAATGGAACAAGCATTTGTCATACAGGCAGAAAGAAGACCCCCCCCCCCAAGATCAATGAATATAGAAAGACCTCAAGGCACTTGATTGTGAAACTAATGAATCATAATTTTAGGCAAGAATTTCTGAGGACAGTTGGGGGGAAGAGTTGCCTAATGAACAGAGTAAATTCCATCAGATTAACGTCAGACGTGTCCACAGAAAGCTAGAAAGCCAGAAAGGGCTGGCAAACATATTTGGGCCACTAAATGAGAAGAACATGCAGCCAAGAATACTTTACCCAGCAAGGTTGACATTCAAAATGGATGGAGAGATAAGAGCTTCCAAGACTGGCAAGATTTAAAAGAGTATGTGACCACCACCCTGGCACTACAGGAAATATTAAGGGGGTTCTATAAAAGAAGAAAGAATGGAAGAGTGACATAGAACAGAAATTTACAGAGACAATCTATAGAAAAAAAAATTCTTCACAGGCAACATGATATCAACAAAAATGAATCCTTCAATAATCACTCTCAATGTGAATGGCCTAAATGCTCCCATAAAATGGCACAGAGTTGCAGATTGGATAAAACCACAGGAACCATCCATATGCTGTCTTCAAGAGACCCATTTTGGATGGAAAGATACATCCAGACTGAAAGTGAAAGGATGGAGAAGCATCTTTCATGCCAACAGACCTCAAAAGAAAACTGGGGTAACAATTGCCATATCGGGTAAATTAGATTTTAAACTAAAGACTGTAGTCAGAGATACAGAAGGACACTACATCTTTCTCAAAGGGTCTATCCACCAAGAAGAACTGACAATTGTAAATATATGTCCCCAATATGGGAGAAGCCACCTTCATGAGTCAACTGTTAATCAAAATAAAGAGTCAAGTTGATATGAATACATTAACTGTAGGGGATCTTAACATGCCACTCTCAGTAATAGACATATCATCCAAGCAGAAAATCAATTAACAAGAGCTTTGAATGACACATTGGACCAGATGGATCTCATAGATATATACAGAACATTCCACCCTAAAACAATAGAATACTCATTCTTCTCGAGCACACATAGAACTTTCTCCATAATAGACTGCATACTGGGTCACAAATCAGGGCTTAATTGATACCATAAGACAAAGATTATTCCCTGCATATTCTCAGACCACAATGCTTTGAAACTGAAACTCAACCACAAGAAAAAGTTTGGAAGGAATTCAAACACTTGGAAGCTAAAGACCACCTTGCTTGAGAATATACAGATCAACCAGAAAATCAAAGAACAAATTAAACAATTCATGGAAACCAATGAGAATGAAGACACATTAGTTCAAAACCTATGGGATACAGAAAAGGTGATCCTAAGGGGGGAATACATAGCCATCCAAGTCTCCAAAAAAAAAAAAAAAAAAAAAAAAAAAAAACCTGAAAAATCCAGAATACAACAGCTGTCTTTACACCTTAAAGAACTGGAGAATCAACAACAAATTAAGCCAACCCCATGCACAAGAAGGGAAAAAATGAAGATTAGAGCAGAGACCAATGAGATAGAAGATAGAGATACAGTGGAATGCATCAATGAAACTAGAAGCTGGTTTTTTGAAAGAATCAATAAGATTGATAAAGCACTGGCCAAACTAATCCTAAAGAATGGAGAAAGGACCCAAATCAATAGAATTATGAATGAAAAGGGAAAGATCACGACTAACACCAAGGAATTAGAAAAAATCATCAGATATTGTTATCAATAATTATATGCCAATAAGTTAAGCAACCTAGAAGAAATGGGTGCATTCCTGGAACACTATGAACTTATAAAACTGAACCAGGAAGAAATTACCAAACTGAATAGACCAAAACCTAGTAACGAGATTGAAGTAGTGATTAAAACCTCCCAAAAAACAAGAGCCCAGGACCTGATGGATTCCCTGGGGAATTCTACCAAACATTAAAAGAAGAAATAATACCTATTCTCCTGAAGCTGTTTCAAAAAAAGGAAACAGAAGGAAAATTTCCAGAGTCTTTCTATGAATACAGCATTACTCCGATCCCCAAACCAGGCAAAGACCCCATCAAAAAGGAGAATTTAAGACCAATATCCCTGGTAAATATGGATGCCAAGATTCTCAACAAGATCCTACCTAGTAGGATCCAAGAGTACATTAAAAAGTTTATCCACCATGACCAGGTGGGATTCATCCCTGGGATGCAAGGGCATTTCGACATTCACAAATCAATCAGTGTGATAGAACAAATCAATAGGAGAATTGTGAAGAACCACATGGTCCTCTCAGTTGAAGCAGAAAATGTGTTTGACAAGATACAGCATCTGTTCCTAAATAAAACCATTAAACATATAGGGATAGAGGGAACATTCCTCAACTTCATAAGCCTATCTATGAAAAACCCACAGTGAATATCATTCTCAATGGGGAAAGGTTGAGAGCTTTCCCACTGATATTAGGAACATGAGAAGGATGTCCACTGTCGCTACTGTTGTTCAACATAGTACTAGAAGTCCTAGAATCAGCAATCAGACAACAAAAAGAAATAAAAGTATTCAAATTGGCAATGAAGAAGTCAAACACTCTCTCTTCGCAGGTGACATGATACTTTATATGGAAAGCCCAAAAGATTGCACCCCCAAACTACTAGAACTTATGCAGGAATTCAATAATATGGCTGGATGCAAAATCAATGCACAGATATCAGTTGCCCTCTTAAACACTAACAATGAAAATATAGAAAGGTAAATTAGAGAATTAATTCCATTTTTGATAGCACCAAGAACCATAAGGTACCTGGGAATAAGCCTAACCAAAGAGGAAAGGATCTGTACTCAAGCAACTACAGAACATTCATGGAAAAAACTGAAGAAGACACAAAAAGATGAGAAAACATTCCATGCTCATGGATCAGAAAAATGACCATTGTTAAAATGTTTATACTCCCTAGAGCAATCTATCCTTTCAATGCCATTCTGATAAAAATTCCACCAGCATTTTTCAAAGAGCTGGAGCAAACAATCCTAAAATTTGTATGGAACCAGAAAAGACACCAAACTGCTAAGGAAATGTCGAAAAAGAAAAAAAAAAAAAACAAAAAAAAAACAAAACAAAACTGGGGACACCACGTTGCCTGATTTCCAGCTTTACTACAAAGCTGTGATCACCAAGACAGTGTGGTACTGGCACAAAAACAGACACATAGACCAGTGGAACAGAGTAGAGAGCCCAGATATGGACCTGCTATTCTATGGTCACAGAATCTTCGACAAAGTAGGAAAAAATATGCAGTGAAAAAAAGACAGTCTCTTTAATAAATGGTGCTGGGAAAATTGGACAGCTATGTGTACAAGAATGAAACTCGACCATTCTCTTATACCATACACAAAGATAAACTCGAAATGGATAAAGAACCTCAACACGAGGCAGGGATCCATCAGAATCCTAGAGGAAAACATAGGCAGTAACCTCTTTGACATCGGCCACAACAACTTCTTTCAAGATATGTCTCCAAAGGCAAAGGAAAAAAGAGGAAAATGAATTTTTGGGACATCAAGATCAAAAGCTTCTGCACAGCAAAGGAAACAGTCAACAAAACAAAGAGGCAACCCATGGAATGGGAGAAGATATTTGCAAACTACAGTACAGACAAAGGACTGATATCCAGGATCTATAAAGATCTTCTCAAACTCAACACACACAAAACAGATAATCATGTCAAAAAATGGGCAGAAGACATGAACAGACTCTTCTCCAATGAAGACATACAAATGGATATCAGACAAATGAAAAAATATTCATCATCACTAGCCATCAGGGAGACTCAAATCCAAACCACATTGAGATACCAACTTGCACCATTTAGAATGGCCAAAATTAACAAGACAGTAAACAGCAGGTGTTGGAAAGGATGTGGAGAAAGGGGAACCTTCTTAACACTGTGGGAACACAAATTGGTGCAGCTACTGTGGAAAACAGTTTGGAGATTCCTTAAGAAATTAAAAACAGAGCTTCCCTATGACCCTGCAATTGCACTACTGGGTATTTACCCCAAAGAAACAGATGCAGTGAAAAGAAGGGCCATCAGTACCCCAATATTTACAGCAGCAATGGCCACATGTGCCAAACTGTAGAAAGAGCTAAGATGCCCTTCAACAGATGAATTGATAAAGAAGATATGGCATATAGAATGGAATATTATGCCTCCTTCAAAAAGGATGAATACCCAACTTTTTTATCAACCTGTACGGGATTGGAGGAGATTATGCTGAGTGAGATAAGTAAAACATAGAGAGTCAATTCTTTTATGGTTTCACTTACTTGTGGAGCATAAGGAATAACATGGAGGACATTGATTATTGGAGAGGAGATGTGAGTTGGGGGAAATCATATGGGGATACGGACCATGAGAAACTGTGGATTCTGAGAAGGAAACTGAGGGTTTTGGATGGGAGGAGTGTGTTGGGTGTGCCTCTTGGTGGGTATTTAGGAGGGCACATATTGCATGGAGTGTGTGGTGCATAAACGATGAATCTTGGAACACTAAAAAAAATTAAATTAAATTAAAAAGATTGAAAAAACAAAAAATTAAAAAAGGAAATAAAATTAAAGGAGTAGTTAACAAATATTTTTGAGTAAAATAAAAAAAAAATACAATGGAATTGAATTCAATATTTATAGTGGTTCCATGAAACAGAACTATTAGTATTTTTTTTTCTTTTTCTTCATGTTTAAAATTTTCAAATTGTATAGAACTAGGATATATTGCTTTTATAGTGGAGAGAAACAGTAAATGGTGCTGTAATGAAATTTTAGAAGTTTAATTAAATTTAAATCAACATACATGACTAGCACCTAATATATTAGAAATCGAATATCTAGAGAAAGAAAACATTATTGTTTTATTGTGCGATCAGGAAAAAATGAATTAAAGTGTATAGAATAAGACCAAGGACAACATGGATATGATTTTGAATCGAGAAAATCAATAGGAAATATAAATGCACCAGATACAGCACAGTATTTTATAAAATGTTTTATTATCTTTATGTTTTTCTTTAATGGCTTCCAGGACTGTGAAATGGGTTTCTTTATGAATGACTATCAGTTCTTGCTAGTGGTTTCCTTTGAAACTTAAAACAAATGTTAGATAAGCAGATGTCTGTCCGATATCACTTCAGTTATGCCAAACAAACAATAAAAATACTAGAAAATTCTTAAGCACCACTAAAGATTACTGTAGGTTTTTGCAGTGTGGACGTGTAGAAGGAGGAGTGTCCTTGGGAGGTCAACAAATTCTTAGCCTGCTCTTACTTTCATACTCTTCTTAAAAAAAAAAGAAAAGAAAAGAAAAACAGCAGGGGCACCTGGGTGGCTCAGTTGGTTGGGCATCTGACTCTTGGTTTCACCTCAGGTCATGATCTCAGGGTTGTGAGATCAAGCCCTGTGTTAGGTTCAAAGTTCACTGGGGAATCTACCTCTCTCTCTCTCTTCCTCTGCACCAGCCTGCTTTCACATACACACATTCTCTCTCTAAAAAAGAGCCCTGCATCAGGCTCTCTGCTCAGCGGGGAGCCTGCTTCCTCCTCTCTCTCTGCCTGCCTCTCTGCCTGCCTCTCTGACTGCTTGTGATCTCTGTCTGTCAAATAAATAAATAAAATCTTCAAAAAATAGCAACAAAAAAGATCAAAAATAAAGGGGGGAAAAAAAGAAAAATCATGTTTCATGTAACCGGAAAGATATCCTCGTTAGATCTTTGTTTAAATCCAGTTGTATGCTGGTAAACCAGCAATTTTGGTAGAAGGGGGAGACCTCATTTGTAATGTTTGCTCAGTTCCATGGTATAAATCCTCAAACTTTGGCCAATTTCAATATATGAATAGTTTAACAATCAAATTCCTAAGTATTTAAAAATTATCTGTCCAGACCACTGACAATCATTGGACTAGTTCAGATCTATTTCAGAAGTACATGTGTGTCTTAGTAGAAGATGTACTTGCCCTTCATGTCAGAAATCTTCCACTGTTTCATTTTCTAGATCTCTGTTTCAGTTCGTGCATATATATATATATTAAAGAAATAGCAAAAAACAGAAGATAGAAAATTATATATCATATTTCACATTTTAAATTTTCTCTTCCTGTAGCTTCGGAAGACCAAACTCAAAAATTGGGCTGATTTATTGTCTCTATAAATCACTGGAAGAATTGTGCCAAAGACACTCTCTTTGACCAAACTCCAGGCAGGCTTCTCTGAGCTTTCTTGTAAACAAAGTCTTATGTTTGAGCACTGTCTTAGACCTACATAGTCTAGTTGTAGAAATAATCCTGCTGGGTTGGATTACTGAGTCTCCCACCCTTGAAATCCAAACATCCTTAATATCTGATCAAATTCCTCATCTTCCACCTTTGACCCTTGAACACCCTGGCCTGCCTTCAGAAATAATTCTATTAAGTCAGTTTAGCAAGAATTATCCCTGTCCTTGATGTTTCCTTTTAGAAATTTCCGTCCATTGTTCCCCTCATTCTGCTAATTAGGTGTAAGTCTCCAGCTATCTTTGCTGTGTTCAAAGTTGGGTCCTATCTTTCTCCCTATTGCAACACTCTTGGCACTTATAGAAAGAGTCCTGAATAAAGTATTTTCTACCATTTTAACAAGTGTCACTTTTTTTCCATTAATGGTTATGGTGCTGTAACTTAGACAGGATCATGTTCATCAACCCAAGTGTGCACCATTGAAGCCTTCATCTTCACCCCTGGTTGGGGACCCATTGATGGATCTGACTCCTCAGCCAATGTTCTAGCTAGTGGTCTTTTGAAGTACAATAATTTTGATACCAAAGATTATGAGCCTACTCTCTGGATCTGGGGTAGAGTCCTAGTCTTCTTCTTTGAAAGGTACATCCTGGACTAGAAGTTTTTTCATGTTCTTTAATGTAAATGAGGATTTACTCTCTAACTTCTGGGCTGGAAATTCTTCCTGGCTTCTTGTCGTGAGTGGGTATTCATTGAATTCTGCCCTAGAAATTTTTATGATAGCTCAGCATGAGGCTTCTCTGTACTTTCTATTTGGTCATGCTTCTGTTATAAGAACTTAGTTAACTGAAACGTCTCTTCTCTAAACCCTAAAGACTATATGTCCCACTACTAGGCACTAATTATTTCCACTTCTTTTCTTGTTGACAGGTTTTTCTAAGGACAATTTGGGACTTCACTGGCCACTTTGGGAAACTTAAGATCACCTTAAACTGACTACTCGAAGACCTTCTTATTGCATCCCCTGATTTCTGTTGTTATCACTTGATCAGGTCCATTGAATCTTTTGATATCATTCCCCTCAAAATATTACCTCTTCCATCTCTGTCCACCACTGAAAGACTTTTTCATTCCCGCTTCAAATGCCCAACTCCCTCACATCTTTAGACCCTTTGTCCTCCATCAGGGGCTTTCAAGGGATTCAGAGACTCCCAAAGCAACTGCATATAAGAGGAAAAAATAATAAAACCTCTTCCATAAATATTGGTTAAAAAAATTAATCTTTATATTGAAGGTAACTTAAACTTGTCCCGTCTGACAGAAACACAATCTAAGTAAAAATATAAAATGGATCAAATATGAAAACTACTATTTTATATAAAGGAGTGAGTTTTGTATTATAGTGTTCATCTATTTAGTTAATGATTAAAATTTTAGAATGAAGGAAGCTGTAAGGTCTTCATTTGCATCTTTCTATATGTTTATGTATACATGCAAGTAAGTTAAGATATATAATATCTTCCTACCTCAGATGGTATTACCAGGTTAACTCTAGGAAATCATGTAGTGAGAGGCTGGGAAGACGGTTCAGTAGGAAGACCTAAACTTGCCTTGTCCCATGGATACAATTAGATAACATTCATATCAACATAAATAACTCAGAGAAGGATCTGAAGACTGACAGAACAAACTCCACAACAAAAGGTAGATAAAAGGACAAATGCCATATGATTTCACTCATATGTGAAATTCAAGAAACGAAACATGAACATAGGGGATGGGAAGGAAAAATAAAACAAGATGAAAACAGAGAGGGAGTCAGGACGTAAGAGAATCTTAACTATAAGAAAAAAAAAACTGAGGGTTGCTGGAGGAGAGATGGGTAATTGGGTGATGGGTACTAAAGAGGCACGTGATGTAATGAGCATTTGAATTTAAATTAAAAAAAAGGAGGAGAAATAACAACCAACATCACAGAAATACAAACAATTATAAGAGTATTATGAAAAATTGTAAGACAAAAACTGGACAAACTAAAAGAAATGGATAAATTTCTAAAAACATATAAACTACCAAAACCAAAGCAGAAAGATAGAGAAAATTTGAACACACCAATAAGGAGCAATGAAATCAGATCAGTACAGTAATCAAAAAAACAAAAACAAGAACAAACAAACAAAAAACTTCCAACAAATAGAAGTGCAGAACTAGTCTGCTAACAGGTGAATTGTACTAAACATTTAAAGAGGAGTTATTACCTATTTATGTGAAACCACAAAATGACCATATATCCAAAGCAACTTCAAAAAAAAAAAAAAAAGAAAGAAAAGAAAAGCTGGAGGTGTAATATTATTACAAAGGTGTAATAATCAAATCATTATGGTACTGAGTCCTGACACAAAAATACATAAATGGGTCAATGGAACAAAATAAAAGACCCACAAATAAACCTACAATTACATGGTCAATTAACCTTTGACAAAGCAAACAAGACTATCCAATGGAGAAAAGACAGTCTCTTCAACAAATGGTGTTGGATAATTGGACAGCAGCATGTAAAAGAATGAAACTGGACCATTTTCTTACACCATACAGAAAAAATAAATTCGAAATGGATTAAAGATCTAAATGTGAGATCTGAAACCATTAAAATCCTACAAGAGAACACAGGCAATGACTGTTTTGGCATCAGCCGTTGCCAACTTCTTCCTAGGTATGTCTCATGAGGCAAGGGAAACAAAAGCAAAAATCAGCTATTGGGACCTCATGAAAATAAAAGGCTCCTGCTCAACAAAGGAAATAATCACTAGGCAAAACAAACAAACAAAAAAGCCAAAATACTGAATGGGAGAAGGTATTAATATAATATAAAGGGTTGATATTTAATATATATGGGGGAAAGTTACAACCAAATACTCCAAAAAACAAATAATCTAATTAAAAATGGGCAGGACATATGAACAGACATTTGTCCAGAGAAAACAACAGATGGCCAGTGGACACATTAAAATATATTCAACATTACGTTTTATCAGGGAAATGAAAATCAAAATGACAGTGAGATATCACCTCATACCTGTCAGAATGGCTAAAATTAACAACACAGGAAGTAACAGATGTTGGCAAAGATGCAGAGAAAGGGGGAATTTCTTACAGTGTTGGTGAGAATACAAATGGGTCTAGCCATTTGGGGAAATAGTATGGAGGTTCCTCAAAAAATTAAAAATACCACTACTCTATGACCCAGCAATTGCACTATGAGGTATTTACCCAAAATACAAAGTTACTAATTCAAAGGGATATATTCACTCTGATGTTTATAGCAACATTATCTATAATAGCTAAACTATGGAAAGAACCCAAGTGTCCATCAAGTGATAAATGGATAAAGAACATATGGTATGTATACAATGGAATATTAGTCAGACAGAGAAGAATGAAATCTTGCCATTTACAACAAAATGGTTGGAGCTAAAGAGTATAATGTTAAGTAAAATAAGCTGGATAAAGAAAGCCAAATACCTTATGATTTCCCTTATATATGGAGAAACGAAACAAGTGAGCAAAGGAAAAAAGGACAGAGAGAGAGACAAGCCAAGAAACAGACCCCAAACTATAGAGAACAACCCAATGGTTACCAGCGGGGAGATGGGTTGGCAATGGGTGAAATAGGTGATGGGAATTAGAGGGTACAGTTATCATGATGAGCACTGAGTAATGTATAGAATTGTTAACCACTATATCCTGCACCTGAAATTAATATAACACTGAATGTTAACCACATGGAATTAAAACTAAAAAAAAAAAAAACACTTAATAAAAAATATCCTGTAAAGAAGCTCCATTCTGATTGGCTTGGAGATGTAAAGAAGCATTCATATGAGTTAAATATTCCTATAACATCCAAAAATACCAAAATGAACACAAAATATTTTCCTAAGTTCACATAATTTAGGTATATCTTTAGTAAAATGGGTATAACTTCTGATTTATCAGCATTAAGCATAATTAAATGTATATTTTTATTATAGTTAGTTTACTAGTAAAGCAATATCTAATAGATATTTAAGATTTAAAAATATAGATGCATGTATTGCATGGAGCACTGGGTATCATGCATAAACAATGAATTCTGGAACACTGAAGAAATATAAATAAATAAATAAATAAATAAATAACATAAATGGAACAACAGAAAATATAGTTTCAACCTAAAAACAAATGTACTACATGCAGTAAAAATGAATTATTTCATGCATGTCCAGCATAGTAGTAAAACAAAACAAAAAACAAATATATGCAACTCTGTTTAGATTTTTTGGTTTTCAGTACTTGCCTACATATAGCTGTCCAGTTTTCCCAGCACCATTTATTGAAGAGACTGTCTTTTTTCCACTGGATATTTTTTCCTGTTTTGTCAAAGATTCTTTGACCATAGAGTTGAGGGTCCATATCTGGGCTCTCTACTCTGTTCCACTGGTCTATGTGTCTGTTTTTATGCCAGTACCACGCTGTCTTGGTGATCACAGCTTTGTAGTAAAGCTTGAAATCAGGAAACGCGATGCCGCCAGTTTTATTTTTGTTTTTCAACAATTCCTTAGCAATTCGGGGTCTCTTCTGATTCCATACAAATTTTAGGATTATTTGCTCCATCTCTTTGAAAGATACCGGTGGAATTTTGATCGGAATGGCATTAAAAGTATAGATTGCTCTAGGCAGTATAGACATTTTAACAATGTTTATTCTTCCGATCCAAGAGCATGGAATGGTCTTCCATCTTTTTGTGTCTTCTTCAATTTCTTTCATGAGTGCTCTGTAGTTCCTCGAGTACAGATCCTTAACCTCTTTGGTTAGGTTTATTCCGAGGTATCTTATGGTTCTTGGTGCTATAGTAAATGGAATCGATTCTCTAATTTCCCATTCTGTATTTTCATTGTTAGTGTATAAGAAAGCCACTGATTTCTGTACATTGACTTTGTATCCTGCCACGTTACTGAATTGCTGTATGAGTTCTAGAAGTTTCGGGGCGGAGTCTTTCGGGTTTTCCATATAAAGAATCATGTCATCTGTGAAGAGAGAGAGTTTGACTTCTTCCTTGCCAATTTGGATACCTTTTATTTCTCTTTGTTGTCTGATTGCTGTTGCTAGGACTTCTAATACTATGTTGAACAAGAGTGGTGAGAGTGGGCATCCTTGTCGTGCTCCTGATCTCAACGGGAAGGCTGCAAGCTTTTTCCCATTGAGGATGATACTTGCTGTGGGTCTTTCATAGATAGACTTGATGAAGTTCAGGAATGTTCCCTCTATCCCTATACTTTGAAGCGTTTTAATCAGGAACGGATGCTGGATTTTGTCAAATGCTTTTTCTGCATCCATTGAGAGGACCATGTGGTTCTTCTCTCTTCTCTTATTGATTTGCTCTATCACACTGATTGATTTGCGAATGTTGAACCATCCTTGTAACCCAGGGATGAATCCCACTTGGTCATGGTGGATAATCTTTTTAATGTTCTGTTGGATCCTGTTTGCTAGGATCTTGTTGAGAGTCTTAGCATACATATTCATCAGTGATATTGTTCTGAAATTCTCCTTTTTGGTAGGGTCTTTGCCTGGTTTGGGGATCAGGGTAATGCTGGCTTCATAAAAAGTGTCTGGAAGTTTTCCTTCTGCTTCAATTTTTTGAAACAGCTTCAGGAGAATAGGTGTTACTTCTTCATTGAAAGTTTGATAGAATTCCCCAGGGAATCCATCAGGTCCCGGGCTCTTGTTTTTTGGGAGGCTTTTGATCACTGCTTCAATCTCATTACTAGATATTGGTCTATTCAGGTTGTCAATTTCTTCCTGGTTCAATTTTGGGAGTTTATAGTTTTCCAGGAATGCATCCATTTCATCTAGGTTGCTTAGCTTATTGGCATATAACTGTTGATAATAACTTCTGATGATTGTTTCTACTTCCTTGGTGTTAGTTGTGTCTAACCTGCATGTGCTGCCAAAATAGTTAACAGAAAAATAACCTGATGTAGCTACATTTATTTATTGCTTTGTTTTGTTTTGTTTTGGTGGCTACCATTGTTTACTGTTTTAATATGTCTCCTTAGAAGTACTTTCCAAAACCTCATTGCTAATTTGCAATCTTAAAATTATGCTAATTCAGGTGATGGATATTTATCACATATCTGGATAATTTTTTAAATGTAACATATTTATATTTTATTTTTTGTTGTTGTTTACATCGTGTTTTTTTTTTTTAATATTCAGTTAGCCACTGTATCATTAGTTTTTGATGTGGTGTTCAATGACTCTTTAGTTATGTATAACACCCAGGGCACATCACAACACATGCCCTCCTTAATACCAATCACCTTATTACCACCTCCCCCTACTCTGTTCCTCTCTAAAACCCTCGGCTTGTTTCCCACAGTCCATAGTCTCACATAGTTCATCTCCCTTTCTGATTTCTTCCCCTTCAGATCTCCCTCCATTCCCCTATAGTCCTCCGTGCTATTGCTTATGTTCCACATACCAATGAAACCATATGATAATTCTCTTTCTCTGCTTCACTTACTTCACTTAGCATAATCCCCCACCAGTTCCATCTATGTTGATACAAATAGTGAGTATTCATCCTTTCTGATGGATGAGTAATATTCAATTTTAAATATGGACTATATCTTCTTTATCCATTCATCTGTTGAAGGGCTTCTTGGCTCCTTCCACAGTTTGGTTATTGTGTACATTGCTGCTATGAACATTGGGGTGCATGTGCCCCTTCAATCATTACATCTGTATCCTTGGAGTAAATACCTAATAGTGAAGATGCTGAGTTGTAGGGTAGCTCTATTTTTTCTTTTTTTTTTTTAATTTAATTTTATTTTTCAGTGCTCCAAGATTCAAGGTTTATGCACCATACCCAGTGTTCCATGGAATAAGTGTCTTCCTTAATACCCACCACCAGGCTCACCTAACCCCCAACCCCCCTCCCCTCCAAGACCCTGTTTGTTTCTCAGAGTCCACAGTCTCTCATGGTTCACCTCCCCCTCTGATTTACCCCCTTCATTTTTCCTTTCCTTCTACTAATGTCCTCCATGGTATTCTATATGCTCCACAAGTAAGTGAAACCATATGATAATTGACTCTCTCTGCTTGACTTATTTCACTCAGCATAATCTCCTCCAGTCCCGTCCATGTTGACACAAAAGTTGGGTATTCATCCTTTCTCATGGAGGTGTAATATTCCATTGTATATATGGACCATATCTTCTTTATCCATTTGTCTGTTGAAGGGCAACTTGGCTCTTTCCACAGTTTGGCGACCGTGGCCATTGCTGCTATGAATAATGGGGTACAGATGGCCCTTCATTTCACTCCATCTGTATCTTTGGGGTAAATACACAGTAGTGCAATTGCAGGGTCATAGGGTAGCTCTATTTTTTTTTTTTTTTTTGGTAGCTCTATTTTTAATTTCTTAAGGAATCTCCACACTGTGTTCCGAAGTGGTTGTACCAACTTGCATTCCCACCATTGCATTCCCAACTTGCATTTCCCCTTTCTCCACATCGTCTCCAAAACTTCTTGTTTCCTGTCTTGTTAATTTTGACCACATTCTAACTGGTGTAAGGTACTATCTCAATGTGGTTTGGATTTGAATCTTCCCGATGGCTAATTATGATGATCATTTTTTCATGCATCTGTTAGCCATTTGTATGTCTTCTTTGGAGAAGTGTCTGGGTAGCTCTATTTCTAACATCTTGAGGAAACTTCATACTGTTTTCCAAAGTGGACATACCAGCTTGCATTTGCACCAACAGTGTAACAGGGTTCCTCTTTCTCCAAATCTTCACCAACATTTGTTTTTTTCCCATTTTCCTAATTTTTGCCTTCCTAGTTAGTGTAAGGTGGTATCTCATTTTGGTTTCGTCTTGTATTTCCCTGATTAATAATGAGGATGCTCACCATTTTTTCATGCGTCTGTTAGTCATTTGTATATCTTCTTTGGAGAAGTGTCTGTTCATGTCTTCTGCCCAGTTTTTGAGTCAGTTATTTGTTTTTTGAGTGTTGAGTTTGAGAAGTTTTTTTTTTTTTTTAAAGATTTTATGTATTTATTTGCCAGAAAGAGTGAGAACAGGCAGACAGAGTGGCAGGCAGAGGCAGAGGGAGAAGCAGGCTCCCTGCTGAACAAGGAGCCCAATGTGGGACTCAATCCCAGGATGCTGGGATCATGACCTGAGCTGAAGGCAGCTGCTTAACCAACTGAGCCACCCAGGCATCCTGAGAAGTTCTTTATAGATCTTGGGTATCAGCCCTTTATCTGTAGTGCCATTTGCAAATAACTTCTCCCATTCCATGGATTGCCTCTTAGTTTTCTTGACTGTTTCCTTTGCTGTGCAGAACTTTTTATCTTGATGAAGTCCCAAAAGTCCATTTTTTATTTTGTTTTTCTTATGTTTGGAGATATGTAATGAAAGAAGTTACTATGACTGAAGTCAAAAAGGTTACTGTCTCTGTTCTTTTCTAGGATTTTGATGGATTCCTGTCTCACATTGAGGTCTATCACCCATTTACAGTTTATCTTTGGGTATGGTGTAAGGGAATGATATGTTATCATTCTTCTACATGTTGCTGTCCAATTTTCCCAGCACCACTTTTTGAAGAGACAGTCTTTTTTCCATTGGATATGTTTTCCTGCTTTGTTGAATATTAATTGACCATAAAATTGAAGTCCATTTCTGGAGTCTCTATTCTGTTCATTGGTCGGTGCAACTTTTTTTTTTTTTTTCCCAATACCATGCTGTCTTGGTGACCACGGCATTTTATTTTATTTATTTATTTTCCCAAATAGGAAGGTTTTTTTTTTTTTTTTTCATTTTAATAAACGTATAATGTTTTTTGTTTTTTGTTTTTTTTTTAAAGATTTTATTTATTTATTTGTCGGAGAGAGAGAGAAAGTGAGCACAGGCAGGCAGAGAGGCAGAGGGAGAAGCAGGCTCCCTGCGGAGCAAGGAGCCCGATGTGGGACTCGATCCCAGGACGCTGGGATCATGACCTGAGCCGAAGGCAGCGGCTTAACCAACTGAGCCACCCAGGTGTCCCTTAATAAACATATAATGTTTTTTATCCCCAGGGGTACAGGTCTGTGAATCGCCAGGTTTACACATTTCACAGCACTCATCATAGCACATACCCTCCCCAGTGTCCATTTCCCCACCACCCTCTCCCATCCCCCCTTCCCCCAGCAACCCTCACTCTGTTTTTTGAGATTGAGTCTTTTATGGTTTGTCTCCCTCCCAATCCCATCTTTCCATTTTTTCTTTTCCTACCTCCCCCCAACCCCCCCCCACAATGCATCTCCACTTCCTCATATCAAAGAGATCATATGATAGTTGTCTTTCTCCAATTGACTTATTTCGCTAAGCATGATACCCTCTAGTTCCATCCACGTCATTGCAAAGGGCAAGATTTCATGTCTTTTGATGGCTGCATAGTATTCCATTGTGTATATATACCACTTCTTCTTTATCAATTTATCTATTGATGGACATCTAGGTTCTTTCCACAGTTTGGCTATTGAAGATATTGCTGCTATAAACATTCGGGTGCACGTGCCCCTTCAGAGCACCACGTTTGTATCTTTAGGATATATACCCAGTAGTGCAATCGCTGGGTCATAGGGTAGCTCTATTTTCAGTTTTTTGAGGAACCTCCACACTGTTTTCCAGAGCGGTTGCACCAGCTTGCATTCCCACCAGCAGTGTAGGAGGGTTCCCCTCTCTCCACATCCTCACCAGCATCTGTCATTTCTTGACTTGTTAATTTTAGGCATTCTGACTGGTGTAAGGTGGTATCTCATTGTGGTTTTGATTTGTATTTCCCTGATGCCGAGAGATGTGGAGCATTTTTTTCATGTGTCTGTTGGCCATCTGGATGTCTTCTTTGCAGAAATGTCTGCTCATGTTCTCTGCCAATTTCTTGACTGGATTATTTGTTCTTTGGGTATTGAGTTTGCTAAGCTCTTTATAGATTTTGGATACTAGCCCTTTATCTGATATGTCATTTGCAAATATCTTCTCCCATTCTTTCCGTTGTGTTTTGCTTTTGTTAACTGTTTCCTTTGCTGTGCAAAAGCTTTTGATCTTGATGAAATCCCAAGAGTTCATTTTTGCCCTTGCTTCTGTTGCCTTTGGCAATGTTCCTAGAAAGAAGTTGTTGCGGTTGAGGTCAAAGAGGTTGCTGCCTACATTCTCCTCAAGGATTTTGAGGGATTCCTTTCTCACATTGAGGTCCTTCATCCATTTTGAGTCTATTTTCGTGTGTGGTGTAAGGAAATAGTCCAATTTCATTTTTCTGCATGTGGCTGTCCAAGTTTCCCAGTACCATTTGTTGAAGAGGCTATCTTTTTCCATTGGATATTCCTTCCTGCTTTGTCGAAGATTAGTTGACCATAGAGTTGAGGGCCTATTTCTGGGCTCTCTATTCTGTTCCATTGATCTATATGTCTGTTTTTGTGCCAGTACCATACTGTCTTGATGATGACAGCTTTGTAATAGAGCTTGAAGTCTGGAATTGTGATGCCACCGACTTTGGCTTTCTTTTTCAATATTCCTTTGGCTATTCGAGGTCTTTTCTGGGTCCATATAAATTTTAGGATTATTTGTTCTATTTCTTTAAAAAAATGGATGGGATTTTGATAAGGATTGCATTAAATGTGTAGATTGCTTTAGGTAGAATAGACATTTTCACAATATTTGTTCTTCCAATCCATGAGCATGGAATATTTTTCCATTTCTTTGTGTCTTCCTCAATTTCTTTCATGAGTACTTTATAGTTTTCTGAGTATAGATTCTTTGCCTCTTTGTTTAGATTTATTCCTAGGTATCTTGTGGTTTTGGGTGCGATTGTAAATGGGACTGACTCCTCAATTTCTCTTTCTTCTGTCTTGTCATTAGTGTAAAGAAATGCGACTGATTTCTGTGCATTGACTTTATATCCTGACACTTTACTGAATTCCTGTACAAGTTCTTGCAGTTTTGGAGTGGAGTTTTAATCAGGAAGGGATGCTGCACTTTGTCAAATGCTTTTTCAGCATCTATTGAGAGTATCATATGGTTCTTATTCTTTCTTTTATTAATGTATTGTATCACATTGATGGATTTGTGGGTGTTGAACCAACCTTGCAGCCCTGGGATAAATCCCACTTGGTCGTGGTGAATAATCCTTTTAATATACTGTTGGATCCTATTGGCCAGTATTTTGGTGAGAATTTTTGCATCTGTGTTCATCAAGGATATGGGTCTGTAATTCTCTTTTTTGGTGGGATCCTTGTCTGGTTTTGGGATCAAGGTGATGCTGGCCTCATAGAATGAGTTTGGAAGTTTTCCTTCCATTTCTATTTTTTGGAACAGTTTCAGCAGAATAGGAATTAATTCTTCTTTAAATGTTTGGTAGAATTCCCCTGGGAAGCCGTCTGGTCCTGGACTTTTGTTTGTTTGGAGATTTTTGATGACCGTTTCCATCTCTTTACTGGTTATGGGTCTGTTCAGGTTATCTATTTCTTCCTGGTTCAGTTGTGGTAGTTTATATGTGTCTAGAAATGTATCCAATTCTTCCAGATTGTCAAATTTATTGGTGCAGAGTTGCTCATAGTATGTTCTTATAATTGTTTGTATTTCTTTGGTGTTGGTTGTGTTCTCTCCTCTTTCATTCATGATTTTATTTATTTGCATCCTTTCTCTTTTCTTTTTGATAAGTCTGGCCAGGGGTTTGTCAATCTTATTAATTCTGCTCTGATCTTATGATTTCTCTTCTCCTGCTGGGTTTAGGCTTTCTTTGTTGTTCTCTCTCCAGCTCCTCTAGGTGTAGGGTTAGGTTGTGTATTTGTGACCTTTCTTGATTCTTTAGAAAGGCTTGTACTGCTATATATTTTCCTCTCAGGACTGCCTTTGTTGTGTCCCACAGATTTTGTACTGTTGTGTTTTCATTATCATTTGTTTCCATGAAATTTTTCAATTCTTCTTTAATTTCCTGGTTGACCCATTCATTTTTTAGAAGGATGCTGTTTAGTCTCCATTTATTTGCGTTCTTTCCAAATTTCCTCTTGTGAATGAGTTCTAGCTTCAGAGCATTGTGGTCTGAAAATATGCAGGGAATGATCTCAATCTTTTGGTACTGATTGAGACCTGATTTATGACCCGGGATGTGGTCTATTTTCGAGAATGTTCCATGTGCACTAGAGAAGAATTTATATTCTGTTGCTTTGGGATGGAATGTTCTGAATATATCTGTGATGTCCATGTGGTCCAGTGTGTTATTTAAGACCTTTATTTCCTTGTTGATCTTTTGCTTAGATGATCTGTCCATTTCAGTGAGGGGAGTGTTAAAGTCCCCTGCTATTATTGTACTCCTGTCAATGTATTTCTTTGATTTTGTTATTATTTGGTTTATATAGTTGGCTGCTCCCATGTTAGGGGCATAGATATTTAAGATCGTTAGGTCTTCTTGTTGGACAGACCCTTTGAGGATGATATAGTGTCCTTCTTCATCTCTTATTATAGTCTTTGGCTTAAAATCTAATTGATCTGATATAAGGATTGCCACCCCAGATTTCTTCTGATGTCCATTAGCACGGTACATTGTTTTCCACCCCCTCCCTTTAAATCTGGAGGTGTCTTCGGGTCGAAAATGAGTTTCTTGTAGGCAGCATATTGATGGGTTTTGTTTTTTTATCCATTCTGATACCCTGTGTCTTTTGATTGGGGCATTTAGCCCATTGACATTCAGGGTAACTATTGAGAGATATGAATTTAGTGCCATTGTATTGCCTGTAAGGTGACTGTTACTATATATTGTCTTTGTTTCTTTCTGATCTACTACTTTTAGGGTCTCTCTTTGCTTAGAGGACCCTTTCAATATTTCCTGTAGAACTGGTTTGGTGCTTCCAAATTCTTTCAGCTTGTGTTTGTCCTGGAAGCTCTTTATCTCTCCTTCTATTTTCAATGATAGCCTAGCCGGATATAGTATTCTTGGCTGCATGTTTTTCTCGTTTAGTGCTCTGAATATATCATGCCAGTTCTTTCTGGCCTGCCAGGTCTCTGTGGATAGGTCCGCTGCCAATCTCCTGTTTTTGCCCTTGTATGTTACAGACTTCTTTTCCTGGGCTGCTTTCAGGATTTTCTCTTTGTCACTAAGACTTGTAAATTTTACTATCAGGTGACGAGGTGTGGACCTATTTTTATTGATTTTGAGGGACGTTCTTAGCATCTCCTGGATTTTGATGTTTGTTCCCTTTGCCATAGTAGGGAAATTCTCTCCAATAATTGTCTCCAATATACCTTCTGCTCCTCTCTCTCTTTCTTCTTCTTCTGGATTCCCAATTATTCTAATGTTGTGTCGTCTTATGGTGTCGCTTATCTCTCGAATTCTTTCCTCGTGGTCCAGTATTTGTTTGTCTCCCTTTTGGTCAGCTTCTTTATTCTCTGTCATTTGGTCTTCTATGTCACTAATTCTTTCTTCTGCCTCATTTATCCTAGCAGTGAGAGCTTCCATTTTTGATTGCACCTCTTTAATAGCTTTTTTTTTAAATCAACTTGGTTAGATTTCAGTTCCTTTTTTTTTTCTCCAGAAAGGGCTTTTATCTCTCCGGAGAGGGTTTCTCTAATATCTTCTATGGCATTTTCGAGCCCGGCTAGAACCTTGAGAATTGTCATTCTGAACTCTAGATCTGTCATGTTACCAATGTCCATATTAATTAGGTCTCCAGCCTTTGGTACGGCCTCTTCTTTTTTTTGAGGTGAGTTTTTCTGCCTTGTCATTTTGTCCAGATAAGATTTGCTTTCTCTTGCTGTGGAATTCCGCTGTTCTTGGTGAGCGAAGTTGGTCTTGGCTGGGTTTCTTGTTGATCTTCTGGGGGAGGGGCCTGTTGTAGTGATTCTCAAGTGTCTTTGCCACAGGCGGAATTGCACGGCCCTTGCCAGGGGCCGGGCTAAGTAATCTGCTCGGGTTTGCTTTTGGGAGCTTTTGTTCCCTGAGCGCTTTCCATAGAGTTCCGGAGGACAGGAATGAAGATGTCGGCCTCCCAATCTCTTGGCCGGGAGAAGCCGAGAGCTTGGGGTTCCGCTCCTCAGTGCGCCCTCAGAGAAAAGCGCCCAACCGCCCCACCTCCCTGGCCTGTGGTCGCGCCTTGAGGAAAGCAGTCAATTGCTGGAACCTGGAGAAAAGTGCCAGGTCGCTTCCATCTTCGTGGCCTCTGGCTGTGCTCCGAGCCCACCCAGCCTGCGACTGGCACAAGGTAACCCCGGGCTGAGAGCTTACTCCTCAGCTTTGTTGCTGTAGCCGGCTTCCCTGCTCTAATACCTGGGAGCTCTGTGGCACTCAGACACCCCCAGTCCTTCTGTGACCCTGCGGGACCTGGAGTTATGCTGATCCCTCCTGGGTTTCCCCCCGGTTTAGCCTCTGGAGCGATTTCTCCCAGTGGAGCAGACTTTTAAAAGTCCCGATTTTGTGTTCCATTGTTCCGCGCTTGCCGGGAGCCAGCCCCTCCCCCCAGGGTCTATCTTCCCATCGCTTTGGAGTCACTTCTCCACAGGTCCTACCTTTCAGAAAGTGATCAATTTTCTGTTTCTAGAATTGTTGCTCTTCTCTTCGTTTTCCCTTTGGATTTGTAGGTGTTCACAATGGTTTGATAAGCTATCTAGCTGATCTCCTGCTACCCGATGTCGTCTCAACCTGCTACTTCTCCGCCATTTTGACTCCCCGAAATCGACCACAGCATTTTAATATGGCTTTGAGTCAGGCAACTTGATGCCCCCAGATTTGTTATTCTTTTTCATCATTCCATTGGTGATTTGAGGTCTTTTCTGTTTCCATGCAAATTTTAAGATTGTTTGTTTCAGGTCTTTGAAAAATGCCAATGGTATTTCTATATGGATGACATTGAAAGTGTACATTTCTCTGGGAAGGATAGATATTTTTTTAAAGATTTTATTTACTTATTTGACAGACAGAGATCACAAGTAGGCAAAGAGGCAGAGAGGAAGAGAAGCAGGCTCCTCGCTGAGCAGAGAGCCTGATGCAGGGCTCGATCCCAGGACCCTGGGATCATGACCTGAGATGAAGGCAGAGGCTTTAACCCACTGAGCCACCCAGGCGCCCCCAGGATAGATATTTTAACAATGTTTATTCTTCCAATCCATGAGTATGGAATATTTTTCCACCTTTTAGTGTTTTCCTCAATTTCTTTTATAAATATTCTGTAGTTTCTAGAGTATAGATTCTTTACCTCTTTGGTTCGGTTTATTCCTAGGTATCTTATGTATTTTGTTGCTATTATGAATGGAATTGATTCCTTAATTTCTCTTTCTACAGTTACATTGTTAGTGTATAGAGAAGGAACTGATTTCTGTGCACTGATTTTATATCCTGCTACTTTGCTGAATTGCTGTATGAGTTCTAGTAAGTTAGGGGTATATTCTTTTGGATTGTCCACATAAAATATCAATACCAAATGACTGAGATTATTCCCAGTCTGTTATTAGGCCACATTGACTTGAAACTGGTATTCAATCATACCAAAAGTTTGGAAGGCATTCAAACACTTGGAAGTTCAGGAGCATCCTGCTAAAGAATGATTGGATCAACAAGGGAATTAAAGAACTTAAACAATTCATGGAAACTAATGAAAATGGAAACACTTCAGTCCAAAAACTATGGAATATAGCAAAAGCAGTCCTAAGACGGAAATACATAACCATCCAAACCTCTGTTTGAAAATTAGAAAAATCCCAGATGACCAAGCTAACCTTACACCTAGAGGAGCTGGAGAAAGAACAGCAAATAAAACCTAAACCAAGCAGGAATAGAGAAATAATAAAGATTAGAGCAGAAATCAATGAAATAGAAACAAGAAAAACAGAACAGATCAATGAAACTAGGAGTTGATTCCTTGAATGAATTAATAAGATTAATAAACGTATCTAAAAGATAATAGAAAAGACCCAAATTGATAAGATTATGAATGAAAGGGGAGTGATCATGACTAGCACCAAGGAAATAGAAACAGTTATTAGAAATTATTACAAGCAACTATATGCCAAAAAAATTAAGCAATCTGGAAGAAATGGATGCCTTCCTGGAAACTTAAAAACTACCAAGACTGAAACAGAAATTGTCAGTCTCAATATACCAATAACCAGTAACGAAGTTGAAGCAGTAATCAAAAACCTCCCCCAAAAATGAGAGTACAGGGCCTGATGGCTTGCCAAGGGAATTCTACCAGACATTCGAAGAAGAATAATGCCTATCCTCCTGAAGCTGTTTCAAAAAAAAAAAAAAAAAAAAAAAAGGGAAAAAAATAGAAATGGAAGGAAAACTTCCAAACTCGTTCTATTAGGCCAGCATTACCCTAATCCCAAAACTATGTGAAAACCCCATCAAAAAAGAAAATTACATACCGATATCCCTGATGAACATGAATGCCAAAATTTTCAACAAGATCATACCTAACAGCATCCAACAGTACATTAAAAGGATTATCCACCATGACCAAGTGAGATTTATTCTTGGGATGCAAGTTTGGTTCAACATTTCCAAATCAATCAATGTGATAGAGCACATTAATAGAAGAAAAGGCAGGAAACGTATGATCCTATCCTTTGATGCAGTAAAAGCATTTGAAAAATACAGATTTCTTTCTTGATTAAAACTCTTAAGAGTATAGAGATAGAGGGAACATTCCTTAATAACTTAAAAACCATCTATTAAAACCCCTCTGTGAATATCATTCTCAATAGAGAAAATCTGAGAGCTTTTCCCTTAAGGTCAGGAACATGACAGGGATGCCAACTCTCACCACTATTGTTCAATGTAGTGTTAGAAGTCTTAGCCTCAGCAATTAGTCAACAAAAAGAAATAAGAGGCATTCACATTGACAAAGAAGAAATTAAACCCTCTCTCTTTGTAGGTGACATGACTCTTTACGTGGAAACCCTAAACAAAAAGTTTTGAAAAAAAGTATTTGCACAGAAACAGTCATAAGCATAGTTTTAAGGAACAGAGCTCTCTTGGAAATAGCCTGGTGCCTGGCTACAAGGAGCAACCTTGCATATGAGTAAGTACAATCACTTCCTGGAGGACAAGAAACTTGGGATATATTAGTGAGTTTCAGAAGAAATTCACCAAAATTTATACTATTTCATGTAAAGTCCTGTGGCAAGTTCTTTATTTAACTTTCTACCCTCAAGAGGATTTTAAAAGTTTAATCTGAGATTCCTTATGAAAACTGTCACCAAAGAGAACATAAAAGTGCCTGTGTGGTTAATTGACATTCTTATTGAACCTATATAAATAATCAAGCCAAATCTGAGACCAGTTTTATTTTGCAAACGTGAAACAGACAGTTGAGTGACTGTAGAGAGAAATTTTATGTTTCAATGGAAAAACTCTAGTATACCGTGAACACTATTAAACTTTACTCCTATTCATTTTTGAGGGTTTTTTTTACACACCTGTAAACTGATGAGATCCTACTGTGTTGCATAGTTTTTCATTTTTTACCAAATACTGGATTCTTCTAGTTTCCTCCAGTATATAGCTATAATTTTCCAACCTATAACCTGACTGCCCAAATCTTACTGGGACTATCTAAAGAAGCCCTGTGAGCAGAATCTGGACACTTCCATTATCTACTCAGAGTGTAACATTCATGTTTATGTCATTATCAAAGGCATTCATTTTGCAAACCAGGAAATCCACTGGACTGCCACTTCTGTCCTCACTTAACCATCAAGGGTGCTTTGAGCCCAGTATCCAGAAATCCTCCAACATCTAGAAATATTCTCAATGGGCTGCCCTCTGAACTCAGAAAATTGGTTTATAGTCTCCCCTAACCATTAATTTCTGTTTTCATATTTCCACGGACCCTTCTTCATTTAAATGCCTGATATTTACACCATCCAGTAAATATCCTCTCGGACCATGTCCCAAAATGTGGTTCAGCTGGCCCTTAATGGATAAAAGGTGACCAAAAAAGAAGTATTCTTTCCTTGGAAAAGAAAAGGGACTGACAAATATTTCTCTCATATATATATATATATATATATATATATATATATATATATATATATAAAATATATTTTTAAAATTTCTTTTATGTGTACCAGAATCCATTATTTATGTACCACACCCAGTGTTCCATGCAATATGTGTCCTCCATAATACCCACGACCAGGCTCACCAACTTCCTACCCCCTGACCCTCCGAAACCCTCAGACTGTTTTTCAGAGTCCACAGTCGCTCATGGTTCATCTCCCCCTAAAATTTCCCCCAACTCCCTTCTCTTCTCCATCTCCCCCTATCCTCTGTGTTACTTATTATGCTCCACAAAGAAGTGAAACCATATGATAATTGATCCTCTCTACTTGACTTATCTCACTCAGCATAATCTCTTCCAGTCCTGTCCACATTGATGCAAAAGTTGGGGATTCAACCTTTCTGATGGAGGCATAATACACCATAGTGTATATGGACTACATCTTCCTTATCCATTCGTCCGTTGAAGAGCATCTTGGTTCTTTCCACAGTTTGGTGACCATCGCCATTGCTGCTATGAACATTGGGGTACAGATGGCCCTTCTTTTCACTACATCTGTATCTTTGGGGTAAATACCCAGTAGTGCAATTGCAGGGTCATAGGGAAGCTCTATTTTTAATTTTTGAAGGAATCTCCACACTGTTCTCCAAAGTGGCTGCACCAACTTGCATTCCCACCAACAGTGTAAGAGGGTTCCCCTTTCTCCACATCCTCTCCAACACACATTGTTTCCTGTCTTGCTAATTTTGGCCATTCTAACTGGTGTAAGGTGATATCTCAATGTGGCTTTGATTTGAATCTCCCTGATGGCTAGTGATGATGAACATTTTTTCATGTGTCTGATAGCCATTTGTATGTCTTCATTGGAGAAGTGTCTGTTCATGTCTTCTGAGCATTTTTTGACATGATTTTCCGTTTTGTGTGTGTTGAGTTTGAGAAGTTCTTTATAGATCCTGGATATCAGCCTTTTGTCTGCACTGTCATTTGCGAATATCTTCTCCCATTCTGTGGGTTGCCTCTTTGTTTTGTTGATTGTTTCCTTTGCTGTGCAGAAGCTTTGATCTTGATGATGTCCCAAAAGTTCATTTTCGCTTTTGTTTCCTTTGCATTTGGAAACATCTTGAAAGAAGTTCCTGTGGCTGATGTCGAAGAGGTTATTGCCTATGTTCTCCTCTAGGATTCTGATGGATTCCTGCCTCACGTTGAGGTCTTTTATCCATTTCGAGTTTATCTCTGTGTATAGTGTAAGAGAATGATCGATTTTCATTCTTCGACACATAGCTGTCCAATTTTCCCAGCACCATTTATTGAAGAGACTCTTTTTTCCACGGGATATTTTTTCCTCCTTTGTTGGAGATTCTTTGACCACAGAGTTGAGAGTCCATATATGGGCTCTCTACTCTGTTCCACTGGTCTACGTGTCTATTTTTATGCCAGTACCATGCTGTTTTAGTGATCAAGGCTTTGTAATAAAGCTTGAAATCAGGCACCGTGATGTGACCAGTTTTGTTTTTCTTTTTCAACATTTCCTTAGCAATTCCGGGTCTCTTCCGATTCCATACAAATTTTGGGATTGTTTGCTCCAGCTCTTTGAAAAATGCCAGTGGAATTTTGATCAGAATGGCACTGAAAGTATAGATTGCTCTAGGCAGTATTGACATTTTAACAGTGGTTATTTTTCCGATCCATGAGCATGGAATGGTCTTCCATCTTTTTGTGTCTTCCTCAATTTCTTTCATGAGTGTTCTGTAGTTCCTCTAGTACAGATCCATTACCTCTTTGGTTAGGTTTATTCCCAGGTATCTTATGGTTCTTGGTGCTATAGAAAATGGAATCCATTCTCTAATTTATCTTTCTGTGTTTTCATTGTTAGTGTATAAAAAGCAACTAATTTCTGTACATTGATTTTGTATCCTGCCACATTTCTGAATTGCTGTATGAGTTCTAGTAGTTTGGGGGTGGAGTCTTTTGGATGTTCCATATAAAGTATCATGTCATCTGTGAGGAGAGAGAGTTGGAATTCTTCATTGCCCTTTGAATACCTTTTATTTCTCTTTGTTGTCTCATTGCTGTTGCTAGGACTTCTAATGCTATGTTGAACAAGAGTGGTGAGAGTGGCCGCCCTTGTCGTGTTCCTGGTCTCAAAGGGAAGGCTTTCAGCTTTTTCCCATTGAGGATGATATTTGCTGTGGGTTTTACATAGATAGATCCTACGAAGTTGAGGAATTTTCCCTCTATCCCTATACTTTGAAGCGTTTTAATCAGGAACGGATGCTGTATCCTGTCAAGGTTTTTTTCTGCATCAGTAGAGAGGAACATGTGGTTCTTCTCTCTTCTCTTATTGATTTGTTCTTTCACATTGATTGTTTTGTGAATGTCGAACCATCCTTGTAACCCAGGGATGAATCCCACTTGGTCATGGTGGATAATCTTTTTAATGTGCTGTCGGATCCTGTTTGCTAGGATCTTGTTGAGAATATTAGCATCCATATTCATCAGGGATATTGGTCTGAAATTCTCCTTTTTGACGAGGTCTTTGCCTGGTTTGGGGATCAGGGTAAGGCTGGCTTCATAAAAAGAGTCTGGAAGTTTGCCTCCTGCTTCAATTTTTTGAAACATCTTCAGGAGAATAGGTACCATTTCTCCTTTGAAAGTTTGGTAGAATTCTCCAGGGAATTCATCAGGACCTGGGATCTTGTTTTTTGGGAGGTTTTTGATCACTGTTTCAATCTCGTTTTTAGATACTGGTCTATTCAGGTTGTCAATTTCTTCCTGATTCAGTTCTGGAAGTTAATAGTTTTACAGGAATGTATCCATTTCATCTAGGTTGCTTAACTTATTGGCATATAACTATTGACAATAATTTCTGATGATTGTTTCTATTTCCTTGGTGTTATTTGTTGTCTCTCCTTTTTCATTCATAATTTTATCAATTAATTCTCTCTTTTCTTTTGGATTAATTTTGCCCGTGGTTTACTGATCTTATTGATTGCAAAGGGCCTTTTAAAAGTAAACTGTCCCACATTATTTTCTATAAAACTTACTCACTTGATTATGTATATATGTATGTATGCATTTCTATAGCCTATGCAAATGTTGGAGGGGCAGAGGGAGAAGGCAGAGGGAGAAGTAGAATGAGATTCTCAAGCAGACCACATTGAGAATAGAGCCTGACATAAGACTCAATCTCATGACACTAGAATCATTACATGAGCTGAAATCAAATGTCTGACTTTTAATTGAATGACTGATCCAGGCACCCCAAGTTTACTAACATGAAAAATTATTAATAGTTCAGACACATTTTATATAGCATCGGATATTACTGATATTTCATAAAATCCACATTCTTTCATTGCTAGTGTATAAGAAAGCCACTGATTTCTGTACATTGACTCTGTATCTTGCCACATTACTGAATTGCTGTATGAGTTATGTACAGAAATCAATTGCTTTCTTATAAACTAACAATGAAAATACACAAAGGGAAATTAGAGAATCAACTCCATTTACTATAGCATCAAGAACCATAAGATCCCTGGGAATAAACCTAACCAGAGAGGTAAAATATCTGTACTTGAGGAGCTATAGAACACTCATGAAATAATTGACGAAGACACAAAAAGATGGAAAAGCATTCCATACTCATGGGTTGGAAGAATAAACATTGTTAAAATGTCTATACTGCCTTGTGCAATCTGTATTTTTAAGGCCACCCGATCAAAATTCCACTGGCAATTTTCAAAGTGTTGGAAAAAAGAATCCTAAAATTTGTATGGAGCCAGAAGAGACCCTGCATTGCTAAGGAAATATTGAAAAAGAAAAACAAAACTGGGGGCATCACTTTGCTTGATTTCCAGCTTTACTACAAAGCTGTGATCACCAAGACAGCATGGTACTGACACAAAAACAGATACTTAGATCAGTGTAACAGAGTAGAGAGCCCAGATATGGACATGCTACTTATGGCCAAATAATCTTTGACAAAACAGGAAAAAAATATCCAGTGGCTAAAACACAGTCTCTTCAGTAAATGATCCTGGGAAAATTGGACAGCTATGTATAGAAGAATGAAACTTAACCATTCTCTTACACCATACACAAAGGTAAAATTGAAATGGATAAAGGACCTCAATATGAGACAGGAATCTATCAAACTCCTGGAGGAAAACATAGGCAGTAACTTCTTTGATATCAACCCCAGTAATTTCTTTCAAGACATGTCTCCAAAGGCAAAGGAAACAAAAGCAAAAATGAACTTTTGGGACTTCGTCAAGATCAAAATTTCTGCACAGTAAAGGAGACAGTCATCAAAACAAAGAGGGAACGCATGGAATAGAAGCAAATATTCTCAAGTGACACTACAGAGAAAGGGCTGATATCAAAGATCCATAAAGAATTCCTCAAACTCAACACTAAATAAAGAATTAATTACATCAAAAAATGGCAGAAGACATGACCAGACACTTTTCCAGTGGAGGCATTCAAATGGCTAACAGACATATGAAAAAACGTTCATCATCATTAGCCATCAGGGTGACTCAAATTCAAACCACATTGAGATACAACCCGACACCAGTTAGAATGGTCAAAATTAAGACAGGTAACAAGTATTGGAGAGGATGTGGAGAAAAGTGAACGCTCTAACACTGTTGGTGGGAATGCAAGTTAGTGCAGTCACTTTGGAAAACAGTGTGGAGATTCCTCAAAAATGTAAAAATAGATGGGGTGCCTGGGTGGTCAGTGGATTAAGCCTCTCCCTTTGACTCAGGTCATGATCTCAGTGTCCTGGGATCGAGCCCTGCATTGGGCTCTCTGATCAGCGTGGAGCCTGCTTCCCCGTCTCTCTGCTGGCCTCTCTGCCTACTTGTGACCTCTGTCTGTCAAAAACATTTTTAAAAATCTTAAAAAAAAAATAAATATAGAGTTACTCTACTACCCTGCAATTGCACTACTGGGTATTTACCCCAAAGATACAGATGTAGTGAAAAGAAGGGCCATCCATGCCCCAGTGTTCATAGCAGCAATGGCCACAACCACCAAACTGTGGAAAGAGCTGAGATACCCTTCAACTGATGAATGGATAAAGATGTGGTCCATATAAACAATGGAATATTATGCAGCCATCAGAAAGGATGAATACCCAACTTTTATATGAACATGGGTGGGAGTGGAGGAGATTATCCTGAGTGAAATAAGTCAAGTAGAGAGAGTCAATTATCACATGGTTTCACTTACTTATGAAGCATAAGAAATAACATGGTGGACATTAGGAGAAGAAAAGGAAAAGTGAGTTGGGGGAAATCGAAGGGGGTCACGAACCATGAAAGACTGTGGACTCTGAGAAACAAACTGAGAGTTTTGGAAGGGAGGGAGTGTGGGGATGGGTGAGCTCAGTGGTGTGTATTAAGGAGGGCATGTATTGCATAAAGCACTGTGTGGGTGGATAAACAATAAATCTTGGATACTAAATAAATAAAATTAAATTTTAAAAAATTAAAAAAATATATCTTTTGGAGGACTTCAAGATGGTGGAGGAATCGGAGACTTTAGTTTTTTCTGGTTCCAGGAATTCAGCTAGATAGCTGTCAAATCATTCTGAGCACTTGTGTAGTCAACCAGAGTTCTGAGAAAAGAAGAGCTGCAACTCTACAAATAGAAAAAAAAAAAAAAAAAAAACAAAAAACAATTTCTGCAAGTTAGGAGGTGTGGAGAAGTGACTCTGAGGCAATATATGGGGAGATAAACTGCAGGGGGAGGGAACCAATGTCAGCTAGCACCAGAAAATGATATAGCAGGAGAGCACAATATCAGAACTAGACTCTTGTTTTAACATGACTCTGCAGAAATCCCTTATTTGCTGTGCTGTTGCTGTGTTAGCCTTGTGTTCAGCTTGTCCATATCTACGCCAGCCTTTATTTTCTTCATTATTTCCTTGTGAGAAACTTTATTTAGACTTGATTATGTTATGCTGTTGAAACAAAATAACTCCAAAATCTCTGGATGGGAGAAAGATACATCAAGTTGTTTTTTGTTTTTTGTTTTGTTTTTTTTTTCCTTACTTACTTGAAGCATAATGTGATTAGGGAACACAAATCTGCTCCATGTGGCCACTTAAGAATTCAGGATCTCTGGGCTTCTTACTTCTTAAAGGGAGAGGATGCTGCTACCATCTCAGCATGTGTTAAAATGGAAAGGTATTATGCTGAGTGAACTAAGTCAAGCAGAGAGTGTCAATTATCATACAGTTTCATTATTTGTGGAGCATAAGGAATAACACAGAGGACATGGGGAGATGGAGAGGAGAAATGAGTTGGGGGAAATTGGAGTGGGAGATGAACCATGAGAGACTGTGGACTCTGAGAAACAAACTGAGGGTTTTGGAGGGGAGGAGGGTGGGAAGTTGGGTAAGCCAGGTGGTGGGTATAATGGAGGGCACATATTGCATGGAGCACTGGGTGTGGTGCATAGACAATGAATTTTGGAACACTGAAAAAATTTAAAAAATAAATAAATATTTAAAAAAAATTAAAAATGGAAAGGTACACCAGCTTTTAACCATTGTTACCCAGAAATAACACATAATATTTTTGCTCAGATGTGATTAGCCAAAATTTGTAATGGGACCCTCAAATTAGTTACGAGAAAGCCTGTAAAATATAGGGAATCCTATGCATTATTTAGTGATTGTTAATGTTGCTTTTACTAGAGTAGATTTTAGAGCATGAGCTTTTAAGAATTTGAAACCTGACCCTGCTGGTTACTTCCATAGTCTTTAAGGGGAGGGCACAATAAATAGTGTCCTTCTTCCCTGCTGAGCTCTGAGTGTGTGTTTATATGTGTAGACATACACACACACACATATACATATGTGTGTGTGTGTGTGTGTGTGTGTGTGTGTATGATGGATTAGATAGGAGATGGAGATTAAAGAGTGTATTTTTTGTGATGAGCACCAGGAGTTGTATGGAAGTGTTGAATCATTATATTTTATACCTGAAAATAATATAGCAATGTATGTTATCTAACTGGACTTTAAATTAAAAACTTAAGAAAAAATAATGTAAAAAAGTAAAAGTCTGCTCTGATCCATACCTGAACAGCACTCAGGTGGCAAGGCAGGGCATAATCCTAGGTGGGACCATGTGGTCTCAGGATCCCTGGGGTCACATGAAGACTGGGGGTGCCTGAGTGCAGCAGATTTCCCAAGCATTGGAGTGGGAAAGCTGCTACCATATGCCCAGGATTAGGGTCTCAGCTCAGTTTTGCCATAAACTGAGAACCACAGCACAATTGGGTGACTGCCCTCCGAGCAGGGGCCAAGCAGTTGGCAGAAACATGGCCAGGCCCCCTTCCCCCTTCACCCAGGAAGAGCAGCATGGGTGCACGCCTCAGGAGTTTGCAGGGCTTGGAGACTCTAGCCAGAGTTGTGTGCCTGACAAATGCTTAGTCACAGGCAGGGTGATCATGGAGTCCAGACAGAGACCAGGGAGACAGGAGTGATTGATTGTGTTTTTCCCAAGGGCACACTGAGGAGGGGGGCCCTGAGCTCTAAGCTCCTGGGCTGGAGAATGGAAAGCCACCATTTTCATTCTCATCCTCTAAAGCAGCAAGAAAGATCTTCAGTGAACAAAAGCCATATAGACCCATCTGGAGCAGCTTACATAGCTGCCCCCTGGCAAAGGTGGTCCAATTCAGCCCAGGGTAAAGACATCTGACAATCAGTGCAACAGGCCCCTCTCCTAGAAAATCAGCAAGAACAACTGGCCAAGACCAAGTTTACCGATACACAGAATTGCAAAATTCCAGTGCTTAGGGAAAATAGTATGTAAAATTCATGATTTTTCCCATGATTCTTTAGACTTTCAATATTATTTTTTTCTTTCTCTTTCAGTTCCAACCAATTCCTTATTTTATCAAATTCTTTTTTAATTTAAATTTTTACACTTACATACTATAAGTTCATTGTGTATATACATGTATATATATACACATATATGTATGTATATATGTGTATGTATATATATGTACATGTGTGTATACACACACACACACACATTTATCTAACTAGGCTATATATATACCCCTTTGTTTGGGGCATAAATATTTTCATTTGTTAGACTTTCTTGTTGGCTAACCCTTTAATGATTATATACTGTCCTTCCTCATCTCTTATTACAGCCTTTGGTTTAAAACCCGATTTTTCTGATATAAGGATTGCTACCCCAGCTTTCTTTTGATGTCCATTAGCATGATAAGTAGTTTTCCACCCCCTCACTTTCAATCTGAAGGTGTCTTTGGCTCTAAAATGAAACAGACAAAAATACACCCAGAATCTAATGTATTGCACTGTTCCTTTCACCTATCTGATCATATTCTCTTTCTTTTCTTTTGTTTCTTTCTTTCTATTCATTCATTCATTCATTCTTTCTTTTCTTTTCTTTTCCTTTCCTTTCTTTTATTCCTTTTTTTGGTTAAAGTCTTTCTTAATTTTCACTTTACATTTATATTTATTCTTTCAATGTATTTAATTTTATGTTTTTCTTTCTTTACAATTTTGAAGTGTAGTTTCTTGTAACAAACAGACCAAAATACCCTAAGGATATTGTGTATTGCTCTGTTCTGTTCATGTGACTGTACATATTCATTCTTTATTTTGTCCTTTAATGTTCATTTTTACAGTTAAATTCTATCTTTTCAATGTATTTAATTTTATTTTTGTACATATATGTTTTTCTTTCTTTATAATTTTGGGATCTAGTTTTCTAAAAAACAGACAAAAATATACACAAGACCCAGTGCATCACTCTGTTCTGTTCATCATCTGATTATATATTCTTTTTTAATTTTTTAAAAATTTTTGGTCTAATCTGATTTATTTATTGTACATTTATCTGGGGTCATTGTTACCATTTTAGTATTTTGTTCTCTTGCTAACCTCTTCCCTGGACAGAATGACAGAATGGAAAAACTCACACAAAAGAAAAGAAAGAAAAAGAACAAGAGGCAGTACAAGGGACAGATCGTCTAAGAAGATCAACAAGCAAACAAGGGCTTTGAATGCCACACTGGACCAGAAGGACTAAACAGGTATGTTCAGAGCAGTCCATCCTAAAGGAAAAGAATACAAATATTCTCCTTAAGTGCATATGGAACACCCTCCAGAACAGAACACGTACTGGGTCACAAGTCAGGTCTCACCCAGTAAAAAAAGATGGGAATCATTCCCTACATATTTCCAGATCACAATGCTTTGAAAGCAAAAATCAATCACAGGAAGAAATTTGGAAAGAACTCAAACACAAGGAGGCTAAAGAGCATCCTACTGAAGAATGGATGGGTCAACCAGGAAATTAAAGAATATTTATTAAAGAAATTCATGGAAACAAATGAAAATGAAACCACAACTGTTCAAAACCTTTGGGATGCAGCAAAGGTGGACCTAAGGAAGTACATAGCAAAAGAAGACCTTCTCAAGGAACAAGAAAGGTCTGAAATACACAACTTAACTTTACACCTAAAGAAGATGGAGAAAAACAGCAAATAAAGCCTAAAGCTAACGGAAGAGAATTAATAAAGAGTAAAGGAGACATCAAAGAAATAAAAACCAAAAGAATGGTAGAACAGATCAATGAAACTAGGAGCTGGTTCCTTGAGTGAGTAAATAAGATTAAAATCCCCCTGGCCAGACAAGAAAGAAAGAAAGATAGAAAGCAAGCAAGCAAGAAAGAAAGAACCCAAATTAATAATGATGATTGAAAGATGAGAGATCACAACCAACACTGAAGAAATAGTTATAAGAACATATGATGAGCAACTCTATGCCAACAAATTAGACAATCTGGAAGAAATGAATGCATTCCTAGAGGTGTATAAATTACGAAAACTGAAACAGAAAGAAATAGAGAACCAAAGCAGATCAATAACCTGCAAGGAAATTGAAGCAGGAATCAATGATTTCCCAATAAACCAGAGTCCAGCCCTGGAAAGATTACAAGTAGAATTCTACTAAACATTTCAACAAGACTTAATACCTATTATTCTGAAGCAGTTTCAAAAAAAAAAAAAAAAAAGGAAGGAAAACTTCCCGACTCATTTTATGAGGCCAGCATTGCTTGATCCCCAAACCAGACAAATACCCCAACAAAGAGGAGAATTACAGACCAATATCCCTGATGAACATAGATGCCAAACTACTCAACAAGATCCTAGACAATAGGATCCACCAGTACATTAGAATAATTATTCACCATGACTAAGTGAGATGTAATCCTGTGCTGCAAGGGTGGTTCAGCATTTGAAAATCAATCAACATGGTACATCACATTAATAGGAGAAAGAACAAAAAACATATGATCCCCTCAATCGATGAAGAAAAAACATTTGACAGTCAACCATTCTTTCATGATTAAAACTCCCCACAGTGTAAGGATACAGGGAACATACCATAAATGTCAATGTCAATAAATGTCATAAAAGCCACCAACAAAAAGCCCGAAGTGAATATCATTCTCAATGGGGAAAAACTGAGAACTTTTCCCATAAGGTCAGGAAAATGGCAGGGATATCCACTACCATCACTTTTATTCAAAATGGTACTAGAATTCCTAGCTTTAGCAATCAAACAACAACAACAAAATTAAAGGCACCAAAATCGGCAAACAAGAATTCAAACTCTCACTCTTAGTAGATGACATGATATTCTATGTGGAAAACCCCAAAACACTCAACCTCAAAATGGCTAGAACTCATAATACTTCAGCAACGTGGCAGGATATAAAATCAATGCAGGGAAATCAGTTGCATTTCTATACACTAACAATGAGATAGTAGAAAGTGAAATTAAGGAGTTGATCCCATTTACCATGGCATGAAAAACCATAAGATACCAAGGAATAAACCTAACCAAAGAGGAAAAGAATCTGTACTCAGAAAACCATAGAACATTCATGAAAAAAATAAGGGAGACACAAAGAAATGGAAAAACTTTCCATGCTCTTAGATTAAAAGAATAAATATTGTTAAAATATCATGCTACCTAGAGCGATCTATACATTCAATGCAATCCCTATCTGATCAACTTTTCTCACAAAGCTGGAAGAAATCCTAAAATTTGTATGGAACCAGAAAAAAAAAACACACACACACATAGCTGAGGGAATGTTGAAAAAGAAAAACAAAAGCTGGTGGCATCACAATCCCGGACTTCAAGCTCTATTACAAAGCTGTAATCATCAAAACAGTACTGGCACAAAAACAGATACACAGATCAGTGGAACAGAACAGAGAACCCAGAAATGGATCCTCAACTCTATGGTCTGCTAATCTTTAACAAAGCAGGAAAGAATAGCCAATGGAAAAAAATGACAGCCTCTTTAACAAATGGTTTTTGATAATTGGACAACCACATGTAGAAGAATGAAACTGGACCATTTCCTTACACCATACACAAAATTAAACTCAAAATGGATGAAAGACCTAAATGTGAGACAGGAATCCATCAGAACCCTAGAGGAGAACGCAGCCAAGAACTCTTTGACTTTGGCCACAGCAAATTCTTGCTAGACACATCTCCAAATGCAAGGGAAACAAAGGTAAAAATGAGCTGTTCAGATGTCATCATGATTAAAACAAACAAACAAACAATAAAACTTCTGCACAGCAAAGGAAGCAGTCAAAACGAAAGACAACAGAAAGAATGGGAGAAGATATTCGGAAATGTCTTATCAGATAAAGGGCTAGTATCCAAAATCTATAAAGAACTTAACAAACTCAACACCCAAATACAAATAACCCAGTCAGGAAATGGAAGGAAGACATGAACAGACATTTCTTCAAAGAAAGCATAAAAAGGGTCACCAGACACATGAAAAAATGTTCAAAATCACTTGGCATCAGGGAAATACAAATCAAAACCACAATGAGATACCACCTCACACCAGTCAGAATAACTAAAATTAAGAAGACAGTAAACAACGAATGCTGGTGAGGATGTGGAGAAAGGGGAACCCTTTAACACTGTTGGTGGAAATCCAAGCTGGTGCAGCCACTCTGGAAAATGGTACTGAGATTCCTCCAAAATTTGAAAATAGAGCTACCCTATGACCCAGAAATTGCACAACTAAGAATTAACCCTAAAGAGGACACATGGGTGGCTCAGCGGGTTGAGCCTCTGCATTCATCTCAGGTTATGATCTCAGGGTTTTGTGATCAAGCCCCACATCAGGCTCTCTGCTCAATGGGGAGCCTGCTTCCCCACCCCCGTGCTGCCTGCCTCTCTGCCTACTTGTGATCTCTCTCTCTCTCTCTCTCTGTCAAATAAATAAAATCTTTTTTTTTAAAAAAAAGAATTTACCCTAAAAAGATACAAATGTCGGGATCAAAGGGGCACCTGAACCCCAATGTTTATAACAGCAGTTCCCACAATAGGCAGCTATAAAAAAGTGAATTCTTGCTATTTACAGTGATGTGAATGAAACTAGAGGGTATTGTGCTAAGCAAAATAAGTCAGAGAAAGAAAATTATCATATGATTTCATTTATATGCGGAATTTAAGAAAGGAAACAGAGGACCATAAGGGAAGAGAGGGAAAAATAAAAGAAGAGGAAATCAGAGAGGGAGACAAACCCTAAGAGACTTTTCATCATTGGAAACAGACTGAAGGTTGCTGGTGGGACAGTTGGTGGGGGAAAGAGGTAACTGGGTAATGGTCATTAAGGTGGGAGCAAGATATAATGAGTACTGGGTATTTTATAAGTCTGATGAATTCCTGACTTCTACCTCTGAAACGAATACATTTTTTTGTTAATTAATTGAATTTAAATTGAAGAAGTGATTTTTAAAAAGTAATTTTCCTGATTATTTGTAACCGTGATTATACTCACTTAAGTATACTTCAAATAAATATTTATTTGCCTGCTATTCTCTAATTAGAAAGTGAGAAAAAAACACACAAAAATGTAGCCTGAATTGACCATAAAACTATAGAAAGGATTAGTAGCTTCATAAATATTAACTCCAAGTTTAGAACAAAGTAAAGATTTGTTCCAGATTTAATTGTAAGTGGGTGGTTTTTAATCTGAGTATTAGTTTTGGATGTCTAGATAATAAATCTCACCAAAACATTTAATGAGTGACTCAATTCCAAGAAATCAAGTTTCTTTTTGTGAAAATGTGCATTGCAGAACTATTAATTAAATTATAGGTGACAGGAACTTGGGTATATTTGCAACACCTCAGAGGACAGAGTACAATTACAAGTAACTTCAACAAAGGACCTTTAAAAAGTAGCATTAACTATCCTGGGCAGTCAAAGTAAAAAAGCAGTGTTTTTTTTTGTTTTGTTTTGTTTTGTTTTGTTTTTGTTTTTGTTTTTGTTTTTCTATGTATGCAAGCCAAGAGTAAGAAAATAACCTTTCCAAACTGCACCTTCACTCAAAAAAAAAAAAATGGTGGCATAATTTCATCATATAGAAGCATTCACCAATGCTAAAACTTTTTCAGCGAATATTGGAGTGGCACATATTAAATCCTGTCTCCATAGTCTTCCCCCAACACTGTTCAATTTCTAGCAAATTCTAGCTGAGTTCTTTTCCAAAACTGAATTAACTAAAGATCATTTTAGATATCAACATGGCAAGACAGACAACTTCTCTAACTTGTTTAGGCAATAAAGGTATGTTCCTATAACAATTCCTTATTTACTTTATCATGTTATTTTCATAAGATCCATGTATGTCAGAATCATGGAGCCAGGAGAGGAAGGGGTAGGGTAACATATATTGCTACACTTAGATATTTCAGCTTTGTCTACTCTTGGCCTTAATGTTGTCAGTAGGTTTTACCCAAGAACAATTAAGAAACATTCTCCTTTAAGACAGCATTATTCTTCACTTAGAGCATTCAGGATCATTATTAATCTAAAAAGTTTATTTCACAAATGATGTCATGCTAACATGTCATTATCTTATTAACAATATTTTCTTTCCATAATTGGTGATGCTACCCAGAATGGAGGTTCAAATTTTATTTTATATTCCCCTGAACTTTCCTATGTTATTTGATTCCTTTGCAAATCCTTTTTAAGCTGCATATGTGTCCATTTTGTGTCAGTAAATAAATTTTAACTATTTAACTAATAAACTATAACTATAACTGTAAATAACTGTTTTTGTCCAGTAACAACCACCCCTAAGTTTCAGATTCCCAAAAAAGAGCTGGGGAATTTTAGCAGGGTACACAGACCCAAATGTTGGCACAGTAAATGGAGAACAAGGGGAATGCTTCTAACCTCTGGGCCATCTGTTTCCCAAACTGAGAGACTGAGGCTCCAACAGCTGGAATCCATCCGTCACACACCGCTGCAATTAGGACACAAGGCTCTGTTAAAGTGATTGCCATATTTTAATTGATACAGAGTCAAAACTTACATTGTATCACTTCAGGAAAGATGTGGGGGCCAGGGCAACAGTGAGCCAATCATTTTTATGTAAGTGTGTAAGCTAATAAATTCAAATATCTTGCAATATTTATATTTTGTTCACAGGCAAAATACCTGCAGGTATTGGATAATCTCATTTTTTTCTAATCAATTGGCATTCCATATGTAAAATTTAATACTTACAAATATACAATTACATACAACTTTAGAATATTTTATTAACAGTTATGATTATCAGAACTTTTTTATTACAAAGGTTTTATTTATTTATTTGACCCAGAGAGAGAGAGAGAGAGAGAGAGGGAGAAAGCAAGCACAAACAGGAGGCAGCAGGGGAGAAGCAGGCTCCCGATTGAGCTAGGGACTCCATCCCAGGGTCCTGGGATCATGACCTGAGCCAAAGCCACCACTTAATTGACTGAGCCACCCTGATGCTCCAATTATCAGAACTTCTTTTTTTTTGTTTTGTTTGTTTGTTTGTTTGTGTAAAGATTTTATTTATTTATTTGACAGACAGATCACAAGTAGGCAGAGAGGCAGGCAGAGAGAGAGAGGAGGAAACAGGCTCCCTGCTGAGCAGACAGCCCGATGTGGGGCTCGATCCCAGGACCCTGGGATCATGACCTGAGCCAAAGGCAGAGGCTTTAACCCACTGAGCCACCCAGGCGCCCCAATTATCAGAACTTCTAAAATGACCTTAAGAAATTAATCACCCAGGGAAACAGAACAAAGGTTTTTTGACAGAAACAGATTGCTCCTTTAAGAGATTAAGTTAGTAGACAATGTTTCCTGTGAAATACCAGGAGAGCATTTTCTGACTTCTCTGGATATACCTTAAGTAGTTGAAAACATGCCTATTCCTACGAATCTACCAATAAAATGTTAATTTTATTAAACCTTTTGAGCCTGAGACATTGGGTAATTTAAGACTTTGCCAATAAAATTCTAAAGGGAGAGCTGAAGCTTCTGACAGTAAAGTAAGCTAAACGTGGGAGGATCCAATGGCTTACTAAACTCAGGACACATTTAGCATCTCCTCCACCTGTCCTGGAGAGACAAATCAGGGCAAGAAAAAAGTCAGAAGTCTACTTTTGAAACATGCATGTCTTATAACGTCAGAGTGATATTTGTCTACATTAAGAAAACAAATTTACATTTCTCTGCCTTTTTTTTTTTTTTGGTAATTTATTGGTTTCAGGGGTAGAACCACCCCTGAAGCACAGGAATAAATCCCACTTGGTAGTGGTGAATAATCCTTTCAATGTACTGTTGGCTCTTATTAGCTATCATCTTTTTGAGAATTATTGCATCCACATTCATCAGGGATATTGGTTTGTAATTTCCCTTTTAGGTGGGGTCTTTGCTTTTGAGATAAAGGTAAAGTTGGCCTCATAGTATGAGTTATCCTTTCATTTCCATGCTTCTAAGCAATAAAACCTCACTAATTTAAAGTCTAGTTTGAAATCAAGTGGAAGATAATTCCACATCAATTGGAATTTACCTTTTCAATCCTGTAATAGTATACAGATGTATTAATAAGCGTTCTGAAAACACAACCAGTAGGATAGATAGATATAGATGATATAGATATAGATATAGATGATATAGATATAGATAGATATAGAGATAAACATAGAGATGTAGAATAGAGATAGAGGTGGATATGTAGATATAGATAGATAGATATATAGATGAAAAGTATGTCTTATGAGATTATTATTATGTTTGTGCTGTTATAGAGGCAGAAAATTCTTACCATCTGCCAAGAGCAAGCTGGAGAACCAAGAAAGCTGGATGTGCAGTTCCAGTCTATATCCAATGGCCTGAGAACCAGGGGATCTGATAGTGTAAATCCCAGTACAAGGGCAGGAAAAGGCAATTTCCCAGCTCAAACAGGCAGGTGGGCAAGAAGAGAATAAACCCAACATCCCTTAACATTTTATTCTTTTCAGACCCTCAGTGAATTAGATGATGCTCACCCACATTAAGGAGGACAATGTGCTAATCCACCAATTGGAATCTCATCTGGAAACACCCTTACAGATATAGCCATATGTAATGTTTAACCTGGGTACCCCATGGTCCAGTCATGTTGATACATAAAATTAACCATCATAACAGAAAACCACATAAAATCCAATGCCTTAAGCTCTAGGCATTCCTTCACAGTATGACCTTGCAAGTCACTTGGCTTCCCTACTCATCAGTTTATTCATCCATAAAATTAGTGGAACAGACTGGATAATTATAATGGGACCTTGATTTTCTAATAATCTACAACTCTAAGACCAGTTTTTTTCCTAGTCCAAAACACAGGAAACCTAGAAGACCCTCTGGTCATCCCAGGTTTGTCGAGTAAGTCAAACTTCAATCAAGAAATGAGCAGAAGACATGAAGAGACATTTCTCCAAAGAATACATACAAATGGCTAACAGTAAAATTTTAGAAAATGCTCAAAATCTCTCGACATCAGGGAAATACAAATCTAACCACAATGAGATACCACCTCACACCAGTCAGAATGGCAAAAATGAAAAACTCAGAAAACAACAGACGTTGGTGAGGATGCCCAGAAAGGGAAACACTCTTACACTGTTGGTGAGAATGCAAACTGATGCAGCCACTCTGGAAAACAGTATGGAGGTTCCTCAAAAAGTTAAAAATACTTCTGCCCTATGCCCTGGCAATGGCACTACTAGGTATTTATCCAAAGGGTACAAGCTTAGTGATTCAAATGGGTGCAGGCTCCTTAATGTTCATAGCATAATTATCAAGAGCCAAATTATAGAAAGAGCCCAGATGTCCATCAACAGATGAATGGATGAAAATGTGGTATGTATACATGACGGAATATTACACAGCCATCAAAAAGAATGAAATCTTGCCATTCGCAATGACATGAAAGAACTAGATGGTATTATGCTAAGCAAAATAAGTCAGTCAGAGGAAGACAAATACCATATGATCCCACTCATATGTGGAATTTAAGAAATAAAACAGATGAAAATAGAGGAGGGGAAGGAAAAACAAAATATAGAAAACAGAGAGAGAGATGTGGTGTCTGGGTGGCTCAGTCACTGGGCGACTGACTTTGGCTCATGTCATGATCCTGAGATCCTGGTATTAAGCCTTGCATCAGGCTCCCTGCTTGGCAGGAAGCCTGCTTCTCCCTCTCGCTCTCGCCCTTCTTGTGTCCCCTCTCTCACTGTGTGTCTTTCTGTCAAATAAATAAATAAATAAGAGAGAGAGAGATCTTGATGAAGTCCTAAATGTTCATTTTTGCTTTTGTTTCCTTTGCCTTTGGAGACAGATTTTGAAAGAAGTTGCTCTGGCTGATGTCGAAAAGGTTACTGCCTATGTTCTCCTCTAGGATTCTGATGGATGCCTGCCTCACGTTGAGGTCTTTTATCCATTTTGAGTTTATCTTTGTGTATTGTGTAAGAGAATGGTCGAGTTTCATTGTTCTACATATAGTTGTCCAATTTTCCCAGCACCATTTATTGAAGAGACTGTCTTTTTTCCACTGGATATTTTTTCCTGCTTTGTCAAAGATTCTTTGACCATAGAGTTGAAGATCCATATCTGGGCTCTCTACTCTGTTCCACTGATCTATGTGTCTGTTTTTATGCCAGTACCATGCTGTCTTGGTGATCACAGCTTTGTAGTAAAGCTTGAAATCAGGTAACATGATGCCCCCAGTTTTGTTTTTCTTTTTCAACATTTCCATAGCAATTCGGGGTCTCTTCTGATTCTATACAAATTTTAGGATTATTTGCTCTAGCTCTTTGAAAAATACTGGTGGAATTTTGATCGGAATGGCATTAAAAGTATAGATTGCTCTAGGCAATATAGACATTTTAACAATGTTTATTCTACCGATCCAAGAGCATGGAATGGTCTTCCATCTTTTTGTGTCTTCTTCAATTTCATTCATGAGTGTTCTGTAGTTCCTCGAGTATAGATCCTTTACCTCTTTGTTTAGGTTTATTCCCAGATATCTTATGGTTCTTGGCGCTATAGTAAATGGACTCAATTCTCTCTTTTGGGACTTCATCAAGATCAAAAGCTTCTGCACAGTAAAGGAAACAGTCAACAAAACAAAGAGGCAACCCACGGAATGGGAGAAGATATTTGCAAATGACAGTACAGACAAAAGGCTGATATCCAGGATCTATAAAGAACTTCTCAAACTCAACACACACAAAACAGATAATCATGTAAAAAAAATGGGCAGAAAACATGAACAGATACTCCTCCAAGAAGACATACAAAAGGCTATCAGACACATGAAAAAATGTTCATCATCACTAGCCACCAGGGAGATTCAAATTAAAACCACATTGAGATACCACCTTTCACCAGTTAGAATGGCCAAAATTAGCAAGACAGGAAACAATGTGTGTTGGAGAGGATGTGGGGAAAGGGGAACCCTCTTACACTGTTGGTGGGAATGCAAGTTGGTGCAGCCACTTTGGAGAACAGTGTGGAGATTCCTTCAGAAATTACAAATAGATCTTCCCTATGACCCTGCAATTGCACTACTGGATATTTACCCCAAAGATAGAGATGTGATGAAAAGAAGGGCCATCTGTACCCCAATGTTTATAGCAGCAATGGCCACGGTCATCAAACTGTGGAAAGAACCGAGATGCCCTTCAACGGACGAATGGATAAGGAAGATGTGGTCCATATACACTATGGAGTATTATGCCTCCCTCAGAAAGGATGAATTCCCAACTTTTGTAGCAACATGGGCGGGACTGGAAGAGATTATGCTGAATGAAATAAGTCAAGCAGAGAGAGTCAATTATCATATGATTTCCCTTATTTGTGGAGCATAACAAATAACATGGAGGACATGGGGAGATGGAGTAGAAGGGAGTTGAGGGAAGTTGGAAGGGGAGATGAACCATGAGAGACTATGGACTCTGAAAACAACCTGAGGGTTTTGAAGGGGCAGGGGGTGGGAGGTTGGGGGAGCCAGGTGGTGGGTATTATGGAGGGCATGTATTGCATGGAGCACAGGGTGTGGTGCATAAACAATGAATTCTGTTATGCTGAAAAATAATTTTTTTAAAAAAGCTAATGACGGGGCACCTGGGTGGCTCAGTGGGTTAAAGCCTCTGCCTTCAGCTCAGGTCATGATCTCAGGGTCCTGGGATCGAGCCCCGCATCAGGCTCTCTGCTCAGCAGGGAGTCTGCTTCCTCCTCTCTCCCTGCCTGCCTCTCTGCCTACTTGTGATCTCTCTCTTTCTCTCTGTCAAATAAATAAAAAATATCTTTAAAAATTAAAAAAAAAAAGCTAATGACAACATTTGGCATTTACTGGGCCACCAATAACAAGCACTATCAAAAGTGACATTAATTAACAATAGATTTTCTTATGCTTGGTACACTGAATAAAAATAATAGCAAATTTAAAATGAGAGAGAGAGAGAGAGAGGCCAACCATATGAGACTCTTAACTATAGGAAATAAACTAAAGGTTCTCGTAGGGGAGGTGGGTGGGGGGATTGGATGATTGGGTGATAGACATTAAGGTCACTTGATGTAATAAGCACTGGGTGTTATATGCAACTGATGAATCACTAAATTCTACTCCTGAAACAAGTAATACACTATATGTTAACTAACTTGAATTTAAATTAAAAAAAAAAAGTTAATAAAGAGAAACATGGTTAAAAGAAAAAAAAAAGTTCAGTCTAAGGGCACCCAGGTATCTCAGTTGGTTAAGCAACTCCTTTTGGCTCAGGTCATGATCTCAGGGTTCTGGGATTGAGCCCCTCATTGGGCTTCCTGCCCAATGGGAAGTCTCCTCTCTCTTTCCCTGCTTCTCTGCCCTGCTCATGTGCTCGCTCTCTCTCAAATACATAAACAAAAATTTTTTAAAAGCTCAATATAATTAAGAATCTAATAATTTAAGACACGTTAACTTGAAAATTGTTTGAATTCAAGTACTTGGGGCAAGAATACCTCTAACCTTTAATACCTGACACAACTGAGAAATAATTTTACTGAGAAATAAAATAATTTTACTGAAAAATAAAATTACCTTTATGAAACCAAGTAGTTCTTGTACTAAGACTCACAACATGCACTTAAAGACAGCTATGTCATAAAAAAATGGATTTCATCCCTCTTATCAATGTTAACTAATTAATTGTAGCTTCCTGAAATGTAGGATTATGTTAAGAAGAAATTTCAAGACCTTACTTTGACTCTATGCAAAGAGATGTTATAATCAATTGGCACTGTCTGCCATGGACAAGAGAGAGTCTACAGTAGCAAATGTGTTCTATTATCTTCACATAGAACTTAATTCCCACATAATTCTAAAAAAATAATTATTTAATTTGTTAGCTTATAGCATAATAGACAGCAATTTACAAGATAGGGAGAAGGGTTGCTAAAGTTGGTCCACTACTAACTGTAAATGTTAGCAACCAACAGTAAAACTATAAACATAAAAATGACTGTTGTCATAGATCAGAATTATAATATTGTGACAAATTAGTACATTTTATATATATTATATAAGGTGCACTAGTCTTTCTAACCACAGCAAGCCAGATATAAAAATGTCATTCTATTATGTTCACTTTGGTAATCAATATGTACCTGGTGGCCCTGAGTTATCAGGAAAGGGTAGAATAGTGCTCACTGTATTTTGATAAATAAAATTCAAATTCCTGGGCTTTGTATATCAGGCCTAATTCACTTCCTTCTCCAGATACCTAAAACTGAGCCTCCACCTATACGGATGTCTTTTTGTCCTTAACATCTGGAATTCTTTCAGCTCAGGGCATTTTAAAAGTTTCATCTGCCTGTAATACCTTCCCTCATTTGAGTGACTAAATCTTAGCTGCTCTTCATGACTTGACTCCGAGGTTTAATATATCTAAGATGAATTTCTTGGAACCATCCCACCATCTCATCACACTCCACAACACCACATGTGATATTGTACCTCTTACTTTCTGCCACCTTGGTAACAAGTTCATATCACAGTCATAGCACCCATAACAATATACTGTCATCACTAGTTGTCTGATCTTGCTCTCTGAATTAGATTTTGAGCTTGTTCAGATCAACGTACTGATATAATTCAACTCTTATCAATAACTAAGCAGCCCACAAATACTGTACTTATTAAATGAATCAAAATTAAAACAGTCCACAAGGTTTATGGATTTTCCAAATTTTGTGGTATTTACACATTTGCCATATACAAGACTGTCACTATTTAAATTCATTGATCTCTTAGGGTTGGCTCTAACAAAACTTTTACTAGGAAATATTTTGGTAAGTTTGCTCTGGTCATCTGAGGCTGTTAAAATCTTTGTGTTTAAAAGCATTCTAAAATGAATTCTTTGTCCTAATCTGAACACTCCACAATTGTTCAAAGTTGCTGAATTATAGTATAAAAGCACAATGTGAAAATAATTTTTCTATTCATTCATTCCAAAACCACTTAATGAGTACCTATCATGTGTCAGGCACTATGCTACACCCTAGAGATGTAGTACTAAGATGGCCACACATTTTGCCCTCATAAAGATTATAAGCCATTTATGCTCTCTGTTAATTGAAAGCAAATAAACAAAAAAATCCAAATACAGTGACAGAAGTAGCTTGAATTCAAATAGCTCATTGCTTTCAACAGGCTTTGAAAATTACAAATATCAGATTAATTCTCCTGTGAAATATCATTGTTCCAAGTTTATATATGAGACAACTGAAGCTCTGAAATGTGTAACTTTCTCAAGGTCACTTATCTGAAGGGTTGTGGAGCAAGGATTCTAAACAAAGGAGAATATGATTTCGAAGACTATTCATTTTCCCGAACCTCATAGTCCATTCATGATTACATGGAAAAAAACGACAACAACCCTGATCCATATATATATGCACAGTGTGACATATCTGTAAGGATATTTTTATACTCTGACAAGTTTCTTGGAACTAACTGGTTTCACCTTCACTACTTTGTACCTCAAAGATTAGAAATCATCAATTTGGCAATGATACTTATTTTCTAAGGCATATAGCTTTTCATACAATTTCTTTTTTTTTAATATTTTATTTATTTATTTGTCATAGAGAGAGAGAGAGGGAGAGAGAGCGAGCGAGCACAGGCAGAGGCAGAGGGAGAAGCAGGCTCCCTGCCGAGCAAGGAGCCCGATGTGGGACTCGATCCCAGGACGCTGGGATCATGACCCGAGCCGAAGGCAGCTGCTTAACCAACTGAGCCACCCAGGCGTCCCTTTTCATATAATTTCTATAAATAAATACCTAACACGTTGTTCAATGAGAATATTATCTCCAGTTTCTTGTATTGTCTTTAATGACAATATGAGACTCCATAATCAGTTGATTAATACTCTTATGTCTTTCTGGTTTTCTTTTCCTTTTATGAAATAAACTATTTCTTCATGTAAACAACATTAAGACTGTAACAGAATGTAAGTTTTGCCTTTCATGTCTAAATCTGGTATCTAACTATTTTTAACTGGCAAATATTTTCTGAATTTGCTGACCCTTAGCTCCACTTTGACTCTTTTTGAAAGAGTATTATTAAATATTCCTTATTTGCATAAAGTTCCACTCACTACACTTAAGGATCAATATTTAATTTATATATTTTATATATAGTTTTGAACACATGTTTCTTTATTTACCTATGTCTGGCTAGACTCATTAGCATATTTTGTGGTCTGTACTGGAGATGCTGATTTTTACTAGCTATAACAAGTAACCCGTTTATTTTGCTTTCCATATCCACTGCTCTTTTTAAAGGTAATTCTGGGTTCATTAAAAAGAAAGTGACATGGAGCTCTTATTTGGGCAAGGTTGCCGACACAGTGTTCTCTGTGTTTTCTCCTTGCTCCCCTCTCCCCCTAAGATTAGTGACCAGGTTTGAGCACTAGGTCCAAAAGCACCCAGTGAGGAAACTGCCAATGACCAATTTATATTTCAGACAAAGGGATAATCGGCTTCCTTTATCCTACAGACAATATATGTAGATATCAGGTACTATAATGAAACAAGAAATCCCCCCATAAAGTTACCTTCTTGAACAAACATACTAGCCACATAACAGTGTCTCTAGCAATCTGCAGAGGCTAAAACTCACAAGAGAACTTATTGCAGCCTAGAGATATTTTAGACCCATATCACATATGCATTCAAATGGAGAATGTGCCTCAGCTTTTGATGATTATCATCAGAAACACCAGACTGTAAATTGGTACTTACTGGCTTTAACATTATGTACTTTAATCTTTGCACATTCTAGAGGGAATGCCCATATAAACTGGTTTCTGTTCATGCTCCAAACATCAGCCTATTGCAGTGGTTATTTATCATTCTCAGTTATACCATTCCATTGAGAATGTCTTGCAAAGCTAAAAGATATGCAGTTATATTTGAGCTGTGAGTAAATTAATTGATTCGTACTAGGTACAAAGAAGCTTCACAGACATACAGTTGACCAATACATTCATTAAAAGATGTGCAACATCACTAATCAGGGAAATGCAAATCAAAACCACAATCCTTATCAAAATTGCTATATTTTTTCATAGAAATAGAAAAACCCAACCTAAAATTCATACAGAATCTCATGTGACACTGCATAGCAAAAACAATCTTTTAAAAAGAACAAAACTGGAGGGCTCACTAATTTCAAAATTTATTATAGAGATACAGTAATCAATAGTGTGGTATTGGCATAAAGGCAAACATATGTACCAATGGAATAGAATAAGGAGACCAGAGATAAGCCATTACATATATAGTCAAATTATTTTTCACAAAGATTCCAAAATATTAAATAGAGAAAAGATAGTGTTTTCAATGATTGTTGCTGGAAAAAAACTGCTTTCTACAAGCAAAAGAATGAAGTTGAGCCCTTATCCAACACCCTATTAGTTATCTATTAAAATGACATGGAGGCCATTAGGAGAAGGAAAGGAAAAGTGAATTGGGAAAAATCAGGGTGGGAGTGGAGGGGAGACAAACCATGAGAGACTGTGGACTCTGAGAAACAAGATGAGGGTTTTGGAGGGGAGAGGGGTGGGGGGATGGGTAAGCCTGGTGGCGGGTATTAAGGAGGGCACATATTGAATGGAGTACTGGGTGTGGTGCATAAACAATGAATCTTGGAACACTGAAAAAACAAAATTTAATTTAAAAATAAACAATGAACTCAAAATGGATAAAGGACCTAAGTGTAAGAACTAATTCAATAAAATTCTTAGATGAAAAGGTGGGATTAAAAACTTTATGATTTTGAAATTAGAAGTAACTTTTGGGATACAACTCCTAAGGGACAGAGAACAAAAGAAAAATTTATACAGACTAAAAGGCAATCAACAGAATGGGAGAAAATACTAGCAAAACATATATCTGATAAGGGATTAAAATCCAGAACATTAAGAGAAAACCTAGTACTTCACAACAACAAAAACAACCTGATTACAAAATGAACAAGGAATTTGAATAAATGTTTTCCAAATAAGATATATGAATGGCCAATTATCACATAAAAGATGCTCAATATTACTAACAATTAGAAAAGTGAGAATCAAAACTACTATGTGATATCACCTCACACCCATTAAGGTGGATACAATGAAAAAAGAAGAAAAAAAAAAACAAACAGGAAACAAGAATTGGCAAGGATATGAAAATCTTGGAATTATTGTGCACTGCCAGGTTTGGCCAGCAAACCCTGAGGTGATGAAAGAAAAGATTACTCCAGACACCTTTGTGGGAGAAATGAGGGGACCTGGGAACCAGACACTAGTGACAAAAGGTCTTGAGCCAGACCCTGCCTCCACCTTTTTTGTGAATGTTACCAATACCACGAGGAAATAAGAGAAACAAGAAGGAACATGAAGCTGTAATAATCAAGACAGTGGCATAGGTAGTATCGTGTGAATAAAACAAGCTGTGCTCCTGATGGGCTTGCAGATAGGGAGTGCGTGGAGTGAGTGACCTCCAAAGATAAGTGTTTCTTCCAAGTCAAGCACTAACTCCCTCGATGAGTACATTGAACCTCAAGGAGGATCCAGCTGTTTTCAGTCCTGAAACTCTAAAGGAGGCCCAGTTTTCTGGACACTCTTTCTTTGCTTCTCAATTAGTCTAACCCAGAGAAGCATATGTTTACTAAATCTTATCTAGCCAGGCATTATGAATTCCCAAAGTGCACACTTAGTGGGAATGTAAAATGTACAGCCTCTATGGAAAATAGTATGGTTTCTCAAAAAATTAAAAATGTAATTGTCACGTGATAGTGAATGTCCACCACTGTATATACACAAAAGTAAAAGTTGGGTTTTGAAAAAATATGTGCACATTCATGTTTATAGCAGTATTATTTACAATAGATCAAACATGCAAGCAAATCAAATGTCAATCAACAGAAATATGGATAAGCAAATGTGGTATATATACACAATGGAGAATTGTTCAGGCTTAAAAAGAGAAGAAGGAAATGCTGCAATTAGCCAAAACATTTTTGAAACTCGAGGACATTATACTAAGTGAAATACGCCAGTCACAAAAGACAAGTACAAGTATATACAATTTCATACGATTAAGGTACTTAGAGTAGTCAAAATCATATAGAGACAAAGAAAACTGTTGGTTGCAAGGAGCTTGGTGGAAGGGAGAATATAGCTATAGTTAGTGGATACAGACTTGCAGTTTTACAACATGAAAAAAAAGTTGAGGTTACTGGTATATATGGTGATGTAGGTCACACATCAATATGAATGTAGTTATTATCACTGATCTATACACTTAAAATGGGTTAAAATGGCAAATTTTGTGTAACATGTATTTTATTACAATTAAAATTCTAAAAAAATTGTAGCAAATAATAAAAAATTATGAAACAAGATAATGTCTTTCTAATAAAATTGAGGTACTTTTTTTTTTTGTGGGGGGGAATACTGCTTTTTAACAACAGACCTTGACCTAGAGGAAACACTTAAGGGAGACTAATATTGAAATAAAATGTGCTAAACCAAAATATGAAATCAGACAAATCACAGATAAATATACAGACATACGCATATTAAACAATGTTCTAAATGTGTTATGAAAATTAACTTTTACCCTAAATTAAAGTTAATACATAAAAATTTAGTGAATAAATACAAGCTAAAGAATCACACTCTGAGTACAAAAACACAGAGTGAAGAGAAAAGTAAATGCAATATTTTAACTTAATTTAATTTTATGTACATTCAAATAATTAACATATATTGTATTACTAGTTTCAGAGCTAGAATTTAATGATTCATAAGTTGTGTATAACACCAAATACTCATTACATCACATCCAGTTACTCCACCCCCCCACCCATCTCCCCTCTAGCAACCATCAGTTTGTTTCCTATATGGTTAAAAGTCTCTTATGATTTATCTCTGCTTCTGATTTTGTCTCATTTTATTTTTCCTTCCCTTCCTCTATAGTTCTCTGTTGTGTTAAATTCCACAAACAGTGAAACAATGTGATAGTTGTCTTTCTGTAATTGACATATTTTGCTTAGTATAATACCCACTAGTTCCATCCACATCATTGCAAATGGCAAGATTTCATTTTTTTTTTGATGGCTGAGGATTATTCCATTATATATATATATATATATATATATATATATATATATATATATATATAATCTTTATCTATATACCTATATATTTCTTTTTAAATTTTTTTAATATTTTTTCAGCGTTCCAAGATTCATTGTTCATGCACCACACCCAGTACCCCATGCAATATGTGCCCTCCTTATGCCGCATTTTCTTTATCTGTTCATCTTTCCACAGTTTGCCTATTGTAGACATTGCTGCACATACAGGTACCCCATCAGATAACTACATTTGTATCTTTGGGGTAAATCCCTAGTAGAGAAGATGCTGCGTCATAGGGTACTTCTATTTTTAAATTTTGAGGAAATTCTATACCATTTTCAAGAGTAGCTGTTCCAGGCTCCGTTCACAACAACAGTGGGTTCCCCTTCCTCTACTTCCTCAACAAAATTTGTTGTTTCCTAACAACAAATTTAATTTTACCCGTTCTGACTGATGTGAAGTGGTATCTTATTGTGCTTTTGGTTTGCATTTCCCTAATGCCGAGTGATGTGGAACATTTTTTCATGTTTCTTTTTAGCCATGTGCATGTGTTCTTTGAAGAAGTGTCTGTTCATGTCTTCTATTCATTTCTTGACAGGAATGTTTCTTCTTTGGCTATTGAGTGTGATAAGTACTTTATATATCATACTAGCCCTTTACTTGATAAAACATTTGCAAATATATTCTCCCATTTTGTACTTGCCTTTTGGTTTGTCAACTGTTTCCTTTCCTTGCAGAAGATTTTTATCTTGATTAAGTCCCAATAGCTCATTTTTGCCTTTGTTTCCCTTGTTTTTGGAGACGTGTCTTGAAAGAAATTGCTGTGGCTGAGGTCAAAGAGGTTGCTACTTCTGTTCTCTTCCAGGATTTTGATGCATTTCTGTCTCACATTTAGGTCTTTCATCCAATTTGAGCTTATTTTTGTGTATGATAAAAGAAAATGGACCAGTTTCATTCTTCTGCATATGGCTATTGAATTTTCCCAGAACCATTTATTGAAGAGACTGTCTTTTTTTCCATTGGATATTCTTTCCTACGTTGTTGAAGATTAGTTGGCCATGGAGTTGAGGGTCCATTTCTGGATTCTGTATTATATTCCATTGATCTATATGTCTGTTCTTGTGCTGGTACCATCTGTCCTAGTGCCAGTACTGTCTTATTGATAACAGATTTGAAATACAACTTATAGTCTGGAATTATGACAACAGCTTTGGTTTTCTTTTACAACATTCCTCTGGTTGGTTATTCGGGGTCTTTCACAGTTCCATACAAATTTTAGGATTATTTCTTCTATCTCTGTGAAAAATGTTGGTGGTACTTTGATAGTGGTTGTTTTGAATGTATAGATTGCTCTGGGGAGCATAGACATTTTAATATTTGCTCTTCCAATCCATGAACATGGAAGATTTTTACATTTCTTTGTGTCTTTTCTTTCATGAGTTTACTATAGTTTTCTGAGTGCAGATTCTTCACCTCTTTCATTAGGTTTATTCTCATAGGATTATGGGGTTTGGTGCAATCGCAAATGGGATCAATTCCTAAATTTATCTTTCTTCTGTCTCATTTGTAGTTTATAGAAATGCAACTGATTACTGTGGCTTGAGTTTATATCCTGCTACATTGCTGAATTCCTGTATCAGTCCAACATTTTTTTTTTTCCTGGAGTCTTTTGGGTTTTGCACATAGAATATCATGCCATTTGCTAAGAGTGAGAGTTTGACTTCTCCTTTGCCAATTTGGATGACTTTTATGTCTTTTTGTTGTCTGATTTCTGAGGCTAAGACTTCTGGTACTACGTTGAACAACATTGGTGAGAGTGAACATCCCTGTCATGTTCCCGACCTTAGGGGAAAAGCTCTTAGTTTTTTTCCAATTGAGAACAATATTCACTTTGGGGTTTTCATATATATTTTTTTATGATATTGAGGTATGTTTCCTCTAGCTCTACACTGTGGAAAGTTTTAATGAAACTGTACTATGTCAAATCCTTTTTCTGAATTTATTAAGAGGATTTATTTCTTTTATCAATATACTTTGTGACATTGATTTGCAATTGTTGGGCACCTTGTAGCTTAAGAATATATCTCATTTGGTCACGGCGAATAATCCTTCTGATGTAATGTTGGATCCTATTGGCTAGGGTCTTGTTAACTATTTTTGTATCCGTGTCAATAGGGAAATGGTCTGCAGTTCCTCCATTTTGGTGGGGTCTTTGCCTGCTTTTGGGATCAAGGTAATGCTGGCCTCATAAAAAGAGTTTGGGGGGCACCTGGATGGCTCAGTGGGTTAAAGATTCTGCCTTCGGCTCAGGTCATGATCCCAGGGTCCTGGGATTGAGTCCCTCATTGGGCTCTCTGCTCAGCAGGGAGCCTACTTCTCCAATTCTCTCTGACTGCCTCTCTGCCTATTTGTGATCTCTGTCTGTCAAATAAATAAATAAAATCTTTTTAAAAAAAGAATTCGGAAGTTTTCTTTCCATTTCTATTTTTTGAAACAGTTTCAGAAGAATAAGTAATAATTCTTCTTTTGATGTTTGGTAAAATTGCCCTGGGAATCCATCCATCCCAGGACACTTGTTTATTGGGAGGTTTTTGATTACTTCTTCAATTTCCCTGCTGCTTATGGGTCTGTTCAGGTTTTCTATTTCTTCCTGTTTCAGTTGTGCTAGTTTATATGTTTCTAGAAATGCCTCCGTTTCTTCCAGATTGCCTGATTTCTTGGCATATAGTTGCTCATAATACGTACTTTTAATTGTCTGTGTTTCTTCGGTGTTGGTGGTGATCTCTCCTATTTCATTCATAATTTTATTAATTTGGGTCATTTCTCTTTTGTTTTTTTATATGTCTGGCTAGGGGTTTATCAATCTTATTAATTCTTTCTAAGAATCAGCTCCTAGTTTTGTTGATTTGTTCTACTCTTCTTCTTTCTATCTCATTGATTTCTGCTCTAATTTTATTAATTCTCTTCTCCTGCTAGGTTTAGGCTTTATTTGTTATTTCTCCAGATCCTTTAGGTGTAAGTTTATGTTGTGTATTTGAGACTTTTCTTGTTTCTTGAAAAAGGCTGTACTGCTATGCACTTCCCTCTTAGGACCGACTTTGCTGCATTCCAAAGGTGTTGAACAGTTGTGTTTTCATTTTCATTTGTTTCCATGATTTTTTAAATTCTTCTTAAATTTCCTGTTTGAGCCATTCAGTTTTTAATATGCTACTCTTCACCTTCCATGCATTTGTTTTAATTCCTCTTGTTCAAGTTTTATTTTTTATTTCATTTTTTTTGGGGGGGGGAGTTTGAGAGGGCTCCTTTATTCATAATCAAGTTGTTTTTACTCTGGATATACCTTTGCCTTCTCTATAACATTTTTTTTATTTATTTCTTTTCATCGTAACAGAATTCATTGTTTATGCACCACACCCAGTGCTCCATGCAATACGTGCCCTCCATAATACCCACCACCTGGTTCCCCCAACCTCCCACCCCCCGCCCCTTCAAAACCCTCAGGTTGTTTTTCAGAGTCCAGAGTCTCTCATGGTTCACCTCCCCTTCCAATTTCCCTCAACTCCCTTCTCCACTCCACCTCCCCATGTTCTCCATGTTATTTGTTATGCTCCACAAATAAGGGAAACCATATGGTAATTGACTCTCTCTGCTTGACTTATTTCACTCAGCATAATCTCTTCCAGTCCCGTCCATGTTGCTACAAAAGTTGGGTATTCATCCTTTCTGATGGAGGCACAATACTCCATAGTGTATATGGACCACATCTTCCTTATCCATTCATCCGTTGAAGGGCATCTTGGTTCTTTCCACAGTTTGACGAACATGGCCATTGTTGCTATAAACATTGGGGTACAGATGGCCCTTCCTTTCACTACATTTGTATCTTTGGGGTAAATACCCAGTAGTGCAATTGCAGGGTCATAGGGAATCTCTATTTTTAATTTCTTAATGAATCTTTTTTCTTTTTAAAGATTTTATTTATTTATTTGTCAGAGAGAGAGAGAGAGAGCGAGCACAGGCAGACAGAGTGGCAGAGGGAGAAGGAGGTTCCCTGCAGAGCAAGGAGCCCGATGTGGGACTCGATCCCAGGACGCTGGGATCATGACCTGAGCTGAAGGCAGCCGCTTAACCAACTGAGCCACCCAGGTGTCCCTATTTTTAATTTCTTGAGGAATCTCCACACTGTTCTCCAAAGTGGCTGCACCAACTTGCATTCCCACCAACAGTGTAAGAGGGTTCCCATTTCTCCTCATCCTCTCCAACACACGTTGTTTCTTCTTTTGCTGATTTTGGCCATTCTAACTGGTATAAGGTGTATTGTGATCTGAAAATATGTAGGGAATAATTCCAATCTTTTGGTACCAGCTGAGACCTGATTTGTGACCCAGTATGTGATCTATGCTGGAGAATATTCCATGTGCAGTCGAGAAGAATGTGTGTTCTATTGCTTTAGGATGGAATGTTCTGTGTATATCTATGAAGTTCTTCTGGTCCAGTGTGTCATTCAAAGCCCTTGCTTCCTTGTTGATCTTCTGCTTAGATGATCCTTTGCTGCGATCCTTTGTGATCCTTTGCTGTGAGTGGAGGCTTGAGTTTTCAGGTGTTCAGTATAATTTAATAGCTATCTAGCTGAATTCCAGGGACCAGAGAAAACTAAGGTCCCTACTCTTCCACCATCTTCCTCCTCTTTCATAAGTGCAATATTTTTTATGTGAATGAATTTAAGTCATAATCAACAAAGGATGAGTACAGTATATTATATGCAAGCCCCAAACTACTTACAAAGAAAATGCTGTCAGTTTCACAAAGGCTAAAATGCCAACTGAATCACTACAAAAAGAAGACATCAAATAACAAAAGAAGGCGACAAGAGAGCACAAAAATACTAAGCAAATGCAAGAAAAACAGAAAATAATTTTAAAATAATTATAATAATTTCTTATCCCATTTGCCTAAAATGTAAATGGATTAAATTTCCCTACAAAAATGAATGTATCATTGATTAAATTCATTAAAATTGATAAATTGACTTTAAAAATGATCCTGTATCCTGCCACATTACTGAATTGCTGTATGAGTTCTAGTAGTTTGGGGGTGGATTCTTTTGGGTTTTCCATATGAAGAATGATGTCATCTGCAAAGAGAGAGTTTGAGTTCTCATTGACAATTTGGAAACCTTTTATTTCTCTTTGTTGTCTGATTGCTGTTGCTAGGACTTCTAATACTATGTTGAGCAAGAGTGGTGAGAGTGGGCATCCTTGTCATGCTCTTGATCTCAATGGGAAGGCTGCAAGCTTTTTCCCATTGAGGATGATATTTGCTGTGGGTTTTTCATAGATTTTATGTAGTTGAGGAATGTTCCCTCTATCCCTATACTTTGAACCGTTTTAATCAGGAATGGATGCTGGATTTTGTCAAATGCTTTTTTTTTTTTTTTTTTTTTTGCATCAATTGAGAGGACCATGTGGTTCTTCTCCCTTCTCTTATTGATTTGTTCTATCACATTGATTGATTTACACCAGTTAGAATGGCCAAGATTAGCAAGACAGGAAACATGTGTTGGAGAGGATGTGGAGAAAGGGGAACCCTCTTTCACTGTTGGTGGGAATGCAAGTTGGTGCAGCCACTTTGGAGAACAGTGTGGAGATTCCTTCAGAAATTAAAAATAGAGCTTCCCTATGACCCTGCAATTGCACTACTGGGTATTTACCCCAAAGATACAGATGTAGTGAAAAGAAGGGCCATCTGTACCCCAATGATCATAGCAGCAATGGCGACGGTCGCCAAACTGTGGAAAGAACCAAGATACAATTCAATGGACGAATGGATAAGGAAGATGTGGTCCATATACACTATGGAGTATTATGCCTCCATCAGAAAGGATGAATACCCAACTTTTGTAGCAATGTGGATGGGACTGGAAGAGATTATGCTGAGTGAAATAAGTCAAGCAGAGAGAGTCAATTACCATATGGTTTCCCTTATTTGTGGAGCATAACAAATAACATGGAGAACATGGGGAGGTGGAGTGGAGAAGGGAGTTGAGGGAAATTGGAAGGGGAGGTGAACCATGAGAGACTCTGGACACTGAAAAACAACCTGAGGGTTTTGAAGGGGCGGGGGGTGGGAGGTTGGGGGAGCCATGTGGTGGGTATTGGGGAGGGCACGTATTGCATGGAGCACTGGGTGTGGTGAAAAAAAAAATGAATACTGTTACACTGAAAAGAAATTTAAAAAAAATTAAAAAAAAAGAACCAGGTGTTATGGAAGGGTTGAATTACTCTAGCGTACACTTGAAACTAATATTACGCCACAAGTTAACTAACTGGAATTTAAATAAAAACTTGAAAAAAGAGATCCAGCTATATGTTGTCTGCAAGTCACCCACTTTTTAAATTTTATTTTCAGCATAATTAACATACAATGTTTCATTACTTTCTGGTGCAAAATACAATGACTGAGCAATTCTTTACATTACTCAGTGCTCATTATGATAAGTATACATTTAATCCACTTCGCCTATTTTACCTCTCCCCCAAACCACCTCCCTCTTGTAACCATTAATACGTTCTTCATATCTGAAGAGTCTGTTTTTATTGTTTGTTTGTCTCTCTTTTTTAAAAAATGTTTTTTCTTTTAATTCTTAATTTCCACATATGAGTAAAATCGTGTGTTATTTGTCTTTCCCTGGTGGACTTATTTCACTTAGCGTTATAAACTCTAGGTTCATCCATGTTGTTGCAAAATGGCAAGATTTTATTACTTTTTATGGTTTTTTAATCACATTGTATATATGTATGGGCATACATATATACATATATAAGTGTGTGTGTGTGTTTACCTCATTTTCATTATTCATTCATCTATCAATGTACACTTGGACTGCTTCCATAATTTAGCCATTGTAAATAATGCTGCAAAAAATAGAGATGCATATATCTTTTCAAATTAGCACTTTCAAATGCTTTAGGTAACTACCCAGCAGTGGAATTATTGGATCATATAATTAATCTATTTTGAAATTTTTGAGGAATATCCATACCAGTTTCCATAGTGGCTGCACCAATTTACATTCTCACCAACAGTGCAAGAGGTTTCTTTTTTCCACATCCTTATCAGAAACTTTTGATTCTTGCGCTTTTGGTTTTGGCCATTCTGACAGGTGTGAGGTAGTATCTCATCATAGTTTCTATTTGTATTTCCCCAAAGCTGAGTGATGTTGAGAATCTTTCATGTGTCTGTTAGCCACCTGGATGTTCTGTTTGGAGGAATACCTGTTCATGTCTTCTGACCACTTCTTAACTTGATTATTTGGGAATTTTTTTTTTTTTTTTTGGTGTTGAATTCCATTAGTTCTTTTTTTATTATTTTAATAAACATACAATGTATTTTTATCCCCAGGGGTACAGGTCTGTGAATCGCCAGGTCTACAAATTTCACAGCACTCATCATAGCACATACCCTCCCCAATGTCCATATCCCCTCTCCCTTACCCCTTCCCCCAGCAACCCTCAGTCTGTTTTTTGAGATTGAGTCTTTTATGGTTTGTCTCCCTCCAAATCCCATTTTTTCATTTTTTCTTTTCCTACCTCCCCCCAACCCCCCCGCATTGCATCTCCACTTCCTCATATAAAAGAGATCATATGATAGTTGTCTTTCTCTGATTGACTTATTTCACTAAGCATGATACCCTCTAGTTCCATCCAAGTCGTCGCAAATGGCAAGATTTCATGTCTTTTGATGGCTGCATAGTATCCCATTGTGTATATATACCACTTCTTCTTTATCCATTCATCTGTTGATGGACATCTAGGTTCTTTCCACAGTTTGGCTATTGAGGACAATGCTGCTATAAACATTCGGGTGCACGTGCCCCTTTGGAGCACCACGTTTGCATCTTTACGATATATACCCAGTAGTGCAATCGCTGGGTCATAGGGTAGCTCTATTTTCAGTTTTTTGAGGAACCTCCACACTATTTTCCAGAGTGGTTGCACCAGCTTGCATTCCCACCAGAAGTGTAGAAGGGTTCCCCTCTCTCCGCATCCTCACCAGCATCAGTCATTTCTTGACTTGTTAATTTTAGTCATTCTGACTGGTGGGAGGTGATATCTCATTGTGGTTTTGATTGTATTTCCCTGATGCCGAGGGATGTGGAGCATTTTTTCATGTGTCTGTTGGCCATCTGGATGTCTTCTTTGCAGAAATGTCTGCTCATGTTCTCTGCCCATTTCTTGATTGGATTATTTGTCCTTTGGGTGTTGAGTTTGCTAAGCTCTTTATAGATTTTGAATACTAGCCCTTTATCTGATATGTCGTTTGCAAATATCTTCTCCCATTCTGTCAGTTGTGTTTTGCTTTTGTTAACTGTTTCCTTTGCTGTGCAAAAGCTTTTGATCTTGATGAAATCCCAAGAGTTCATTTTTGCCCTTGCTTCTGTTGCCTTTGGCGATGTTCTAGGAAGAAGTTGCTGCGGTTGAAGTCAAAGAGGTTGCTGCTTGCATTCTCCTCAAGGATTTTGATGGATTCCTTTCTCTCATTAGGTCCTTCATCCATTTTGAGTCTATTTTCGTGTGTGGTGTAAGGAAATAGTCCAATTTCATTTTTCTGCATGTGGCTGTCCAAGTTTCCCAGCACCATTACTTGAGGAGGCTATCTTTTGTCCATTGGACATTCCTTCCTGCTTTGCTGAAGATTAGTTGACCATAGAGTTGAGGGTCTATTTCTGGGCTCTCTATTCTGTTCCATTGATCCATTTGTCTGTTTTTGTGAGAGTACCATACTGTCTTGATGATGACAGCTTTGTAATAGAGCTTGAAGTCTGGAACTGTGATGCCACCGACTTTGGCTTTCTTTTTCAATATTCCTTTGGCTATTCGAGGTCTTTTCTGGTTCCATATAAATTTTAGGATTATTTGCTCTATATCTTTTAAAAAAAGGATGGGATATTGATAGGAATTGCATTAAATGTGTAGATTGCTTTAGGTAGAATAGACATTTTCACAATATTTGTTCTTCCAATCCAAGAGCATGGAATATTTTTCTATTTCTTTGTGTCTTCCTCAATTTCTTTCATGAGTACTTTATAGTTTTCTGAGTATAGATTCTTTGCCTCTTTGGTTAGATTTATTCCTAGGTATCTTATGGTTTTGGGTGCGATTGTAAATGG
>JAHRIG010008935.1:59620-76885 GCA_020311275.1 Eira barbara | reverse complement strand
GACCTATCCACAGAGACCTGGCAGGCCAGAAAGAACTGGCATGATATATTCAGAGCACTAAACGAGAAAAACATGCAGCCAAGAATACTATATCCGGCTAGGCTATCATTGAAAATAGAAGGAGAGATAAAGAGCTTCCAGGACAAACACAAGCTGAAAGAAATTGCAAACACCAAACAAGCTCTACAGGAAATATTGAAAGGGTCTTCTAAGCAAAGAGAGACCCTAAAAGTAGTAGATCAGAAAGAAACAAAGACAATATATAGTAACAGTCACCTTACAGGCAATACAATGGCACTAAATTCATATCTCTCAATAGTTACCCTGAATGTCAGTGGGCTAAATGCCCCAATCAAAAGACACAGGGTATCAGAATGGATAAAAAAGCAAAACCCATCAATATGCTGCCTACAAGAAACTCATTTTAGACCCGAAGACACCGCCAGATTTAAAGTGAGGGCATGGAAAACAATGTACCATGCTAATGGACATCAGAAGAAAGCTGGGGTGGCAATCCTTATATCAGATCATTTAGATTTTAAGCCAAAGACTATAATAAGAGAAGAGGAAGGACACTATATCATACTCAAAGGGTCTGTCCAACAAGGAGACCTAACGATCTTAAAAATCTATGCCCCTAACATGGGAGCAGCCAACTATATAAACCAATTAATAACAAAATCAAAGAAATACATCGACAGTAATACAATAATAGCAGGGGACTTTAACACTCCCCTCACTGAAATGAACAGATCATCTAAGCAAAAGATCAACGAGGAAATAAAGGCCTTAAATGACACACTGGACCAGATGGACATCACAGATCTATTCAGAACATTCCATCCCAAAGCAATAGAATATACATTCTTCTCTAGTGCACATGGAACATTCTCCAGAATAGACCACATCCTGGGTCATAAATCAGGTCTCAACTGGTATCAAAAGATTGAGATCATTCCCTGCATATTTACAGGCCACAATGCTCTGAAGCTAGAACTCAATCACAAGAGGAAATTTGGAAAGAACGCAAATAGATGGAGACTAAACAGCATCCTTCTAAAAAATGAATGGGTCAACCAGGAAATTAAAGAAGAATTGAAAAAATTCATGGAAACAAATGATAATGAAAACACAACGGTTCAAAATCTGTGGGACACAACAAAGGCAGTCCTGAGAGGAAAATACATAGCGGTGCAAGCCTTTCTCAAGAAACAAGAAAGGTCTCTAATACACAACCCAACCCGACACCTAAAGGAGCTGGAGAAAGAACATCAAAGAAAGCCTAAACCCAGCAGGAGAAGAGAAATCATAAAGATCAGAGCAGAAATCAATGAAATAGAAAATAAAAAAAAACAACAACAATAGAACAAATAAAAGAAACTAGGAGCTGCTTCTTTGAAAGAATTAATAAGATTGACAAACCCCTGGCCAGACTGGTCAAAAAGAAAAGAGAAAGGACACAAATAAATAAAATCATGAATGAAAGAGGAGAGATCACAACCAACACCAAAGAAATACAAACAATTATAAGAACATACTACGAGCAACTCTATGCCAACAAATTTGACAATCTGGAAGAAATGGATACATTTCTAGAGACATAGAAACTACCACAACTAAACCAGGAAGAAATAGATAACCTGAACAGACCCATAACCAGTAAGGAGATTGAAACAGTCATCAAAAATCTCCAAACAAACAAAAGTCCAGGACCAGACAGCTTCCCAGGGGAATTCTACCAAACATTTAAAGAAGAATTAATTCCTATTCTCCTGAAACTGTTTCAAAAAATAGAAATGGAAGGAAAACTTCCAAACTCATTCTATGAGGCCAGCATCACCTTGATCCCAAAACCAGACAAGGATCCCACCAAAAAAGAGAATTACAGACCAATATCCTTGATGAACACAGGTGTGAAAATTCTCACCAAAATACTGGCCAATAGGATCTAACAGTACATTAAAAGGATTATTCACCACGACGAAGTGGGATTTATTCCAGGGCTGCAAGGTTGGTTCAACATCCGCAAATCCATCAATGTGATACAGTACATTAATAAAAGAAAGAATAAGAACCATATGATACTCTCAATAGATGCTGAAAAAGCATTTGACAAAGTGCAGCATCCCTTCCTGATTAAAACTCTTCAAAGTGTAGGGATAGAAGGCACATACCTCAATATTATCAAAGCCATCTATGAAAAACCCACTGCAAATATAATTCTTTCAGTTGAAAGCTTTTCCGCTAAGGTCAGGAACACGGCAAGGATGTCCGTTATCACCACTGCTGTTCAACATAGTACTAGAAGTCCTAACCTCAGCAATCAGACAACAAAGAGAAATTAAAGGCATCCAAATTGGCAAAGAAGAAGTCAAACTATCACTCTTTGCAGATGATATGATACTCTATGTGGAAAACCCAAAAGGCTCCACTCCAAAACTGCTAGAACTTGTACAGGAATTCAGTAAAGTGTCCGGATATAAAGTCAATGCACAGAAATCAGTCACATTTCTTTACACTAACAACAAGACAGAAGAAAGAGAAATTGAGTAGTCAGTCCCATTTACAATCGCACCCAAAACCATAAGATACGTTGGAATAGGATGCCTGGGTGGCTCAGTGGGTTAAGCCGCTGTCTTCGGCTCAGGGCATGATCTCAGGGTCCTGGGATCGAGTCCCGCATCGGGCTCTCTGTTCAGTGGGGAGCCTGCTTCCCTTTCTCTCTACCTGCCTCTTTACCTACTTGTGATCTCTCCCTGTCAAAAAATAAATAAAATCTTAAAAAAAAGATACCTAGGAATAAATCTAACCAAAGAGGCAATGAACCTATACTCAGAAAACTATAAAGTACTCATGAAAGAAATTTAAAGTATAAATTTATACTTTGTAAACTATACTTTATAAAGTACTTCATGAAAGAAAGAAATGGAAAAATATTCCATGCTCATGGATTGGAAGAATAAATATTGTGAAAATGTCTATTCTACCTAAAGCAATCTACACGTTTAATGCAATTCCTATCAAAATCCCATCCATTTTTTAAAAGAAATAGAACAAATAATCCTAAAATTTATATGGACCCAGAAAAGACCTCGAATAGCCAAAGGAATATTGAAAAAGAAAGCCAAAGTCGGTGGCATCACAATTCCAGACTTCAAGCTCTATTACAAAGCTGTCATCATCAAGACAGTATGGTACTGGCACAAAAACAGACATATAGATCATTGGAACAGAATAGAGTGTCCAGAAATAGACCCTCAACTCTATGGTCAACTAATCTTCGACAAAGCAGGAAGGAATGTCCAATGGAAAAAAGACAGCCTCTTCAACAAATGGTGCTGGGAAAATTGGACAGCCACATGCAGAAAAATGAAATTGGACTATTTCCTTACACCACACACGAAAATAGACTCAAAATGGATGAAGGACCTCAATGTGAGAAAGGAATCCATCAAAATCCTTGAGGAGAATGCAGGCAGCAACCTCTTTGACCTCAACCGCAACAACTTCTTCCTAGGAACATCGCCAAAGGCAACAGAAGCAAGGGAAAAACGAAGTATTGGGATTTCATCAAGATCAAAAGCTTTTGCACAGCAAAGGAAACAGTTAACAAAAGCAAAACACAACTGCCAGAATGGGAGAAGATATTTGCAAATGACATATCAGATAAAGGGCTAATATCCAAAATTCATAAAGAGCTTAGCAAACTAAACACCCAAAGAGCAAAGAATCCAATCAAGAAATGGGCAGAGGACATGAACAGACATTTCTGCAAAGAAGATATCCAGATGGCCAACAGACACATGAAAAAATGATCCACATCACTCGGCATCAGGGAAATACAAATCAAAACCACAGTGAGATACCACCGCACACCAGTCAGAATGGCTAAAATTAACAAGTCAAGAAATGACAGATGCTGGCGAGGATGTGGAGAGAGGGGAACCCTCCTACACTGCTTCTGGGAATGCAAGCTGGTGCAACCACTCTGGAAAATAGTGTGGAGGTTCCTCAAAAAAATGAAAATAGAGCTACCCTATGACCCAGCGATTGCACTACTGGGTATATATCCTAAAGATACAACTGTGGTGCTCTGAAGGGACACGTGCACCCGAATATTTATAGCAGCAATGTCCACAATAGCCAAACTGTGGAAAGAACCTAGATGTCCATCAACAGATGAATGGATAAAGAAGATGTGGTATATGTATACAATGGAATACTATGCAGCCATCAAAAGAAATGAAATCTTGCCCTTTGCAATGACGTGGATGGAACTAGAGGGTATTATGCTTAGCGAAATAAGTCAATCGGAGAAAGACAACTATCATATGATCTCTTTGATATGAGGAAGTGGAGATGCAATTGGGGGGGTTAGGGGAGGTAGGAAAAGAAAAAATGAAAAGACGGGATTGGGAGGGAGACAAACCATAAAAGACTCAATCTCAAAAAACAGACTGAGGGTTGCTGAGGGGATGGGGGATGGGAGAAGGTGGTGGGGAAATGGACATTGGGGAGGGTATGTGCTATGAAGAGTGCTGTGAAATGTGTTAACCTGGCGATTCACAGTTCTGTACCCCTGGGGCAAAAAATACATTATATGTTTATTAAAATAAAAAAAAATAAAAAAGAAGATAAAATTACGGAAAACAATGAAGCTGAAAAGAAGAGGGGAAGAAATAGATCATAATTGTAGATTTAGGGAACTCAGTGACTCATTAAGCATAACATTCATGTCATAGGAATCCCAGAAGATGTCGAGAAAGAAAGGGTAGATGGCTTACTGGAAAAGTTATAGGTGAAAGCCCCTAATTTGGGGAAGGACACAGACATAAAAATCCAAGAATGTACAGAGTATGCCCAATAAATTAAACAAAAGCTGGCTCTCATCAAGACATATCATAATCAAACCCACAAAATCACAAACAAGTAAAGAATCCTGACTGCAGCAAGGGGAAAAAGTACATAGCCTGCAAGGGAAGAGAGATGAGGTTTGCAACAAATCTGAGCACAGAAACTTGGCAGGCCAGAGAAAAGTGACAGGATATGTTCGTACTGCTGGATGGAAAAAATATGAAGCCAAGAATACTCTATCCAGAAAGGCTGTCATTCAGAATAGAAGGAGAGACAGTTTCCCAAACAAGCAAAAAGTACAAGAGTTTGTGACCAATAAACCAGTCCCACATGAAATATTAAAGGGAACTCATTGGGGGTGGAAAAAAGACAAAAAGCAAATAAAGACTAAAAAGGAACAGAGAACATAACCAGAAATACCAAGTTTAAAGGTAACACAATTGCACTAAATTAATATCTATAAATAATGGCTGTAAATATAAATGCACTACATGTGCCAAACAAAAGGTGTAGGGCATCAGAATGGATACAAAACCAATCACATCTATATGCTACCTACAAAAGTCTCATTTTAAGACAAGAGTCACCTGCATATTGAACGTGACATGTTGGAGAACAATCTTTCATGCTAATGGGCATCAAAAGAAAGCTGGAGTAGCCACACTTACATCAGTCAAATGGGATTTCAAATCAAGAACTGTAAAAAGTGATGAAGAAAGGAATTACATCATAATTAAAAGGTCTATTAATCAAGAAGATCTAACAATGGTAAATACTTATGCCCTCAACTTGGGAGCACCTAAAATATGACTTGCTTCATAAGAAACATGAAGAAACTCATTGATAATAATATAATAATAGTAGGGGACTCTAACACCTCACTTACATCAATGGACAGATCATCTTATAGGAAAATCAACAAGGAAACAATCTGTCTTAATGACTAACTGTACCAGATGGACTTAACAGATATATTGAGAAGATTTCATGATAAAGCAGCACAAGACACATTGTTTCGAGTGCACATTGAACTTTCTCCAGAATAGACCACATACTGGTTCACAAAGCAGCCATTAACAAGTACAAAAAGATTGATATCAGTACCATATATATTTTCACACCACAGTCCTATAAAACTCGCAGTCAGCCATAAGGGGAAAAAAAATGGCAATACCATATAAAAAATCCTACTAAAGAATGAATGCATTAACCAGGAAATTGAAGACAAGGAAAAAAATACATGGAAACAAATGAAAATGGAAACATGACAGCACAAAGCTTTGGGACACAGCAAAGGCAGTCCTAACAGGGGAGTCTATTGTAATACAGAACTGCCTCACGAAGCAAATCTCAAATACACAAGTTAACTTTACACCTATAGCAACTGGAAAAGGAACTGCAAATAAAGTCTAAAGCCAGGAAAGGAAATAATAAAGATTAGAGCAAAAATGAACAATATAGAAAGAAATAAAAAGAAAAAAAAACAGTAGAAAAAATCAACAAAACTAAAAGCTGGTTTATGTAAAGAATTAATAAAATTGGTAAATCTCTAGCAGGATTTAACAAAAATAAAAGAACACAAAATCATGAATGTAAGAGGAGAGATCATAAACAACACCACAGAAATACAAATAATCATAAGGGAATATCAAGAAACGTATTATGCCAGCAAAGTGGGCAGTTTGGAAGAAATGAGCAAACTCCTAGAAGCTTACAAAGTACCGAACTGAAAGAAGTGGAAAATTTGAACAGACCCATAACCAGCAAAGAGATTGAATCATTAAATCAAAAATCTCACAACAAACAAAACTGCAAGGCCAAATGGCTTCCCAGAGGAATTCTAGCAGACATTTAAAGAAAAGATAATGCCTATTCTTCTCAAACTATTTCAAAAAATAGAAAAGGGAGAAAAACTTCAAAACCTCCCCTGAGAGAGGTTCGTGAAGGTGCCAGCCCAGCGCTCTTAGACCCACACCATGCTATCAGAGCCTGAGATGCGTGAGCCACACACCCTCCCCTGGGAGAAGTGCGAGCAGGCGCCAGCCCGGTGCTCTCAGACCCGGAAAGACCAGGCGCCCCAGCCCAGGCCAGAGGGAAAATCTCAGTGTGCAATCGCTGCTTGGAACCTCTATAGCTCTATGGAACTACCCAGACAGCCGCCGCTGTGGTGGTTTTGGGTACAAGCAGGAGATCCTGCATCCTCAGGGACCGCAACTCGGAAATGGCTCTGCCAGCAGCCGAGGGGGAACTTATGTGCACTGCAGCATGCACAGGGGAGCAGACTGAGGATTCTCTCTGAGAGGGAGGTCGGGGTGCAGTTTGCTTTCCTCTAAACTTCCAAAAACCATCAAAAGCTGTCAAGGCAAGAGAAAACAAATGAACAAACATAAAAACCTCCAAAAAAAAAAAGCCTGAAAAACTTGTTTCTTCAGAGCCCACCGCCTTGAGGGGGGCGGGACGACTTAACTCAAGGAACATCACTGAATGAAAACCCACGTGGCAGGCCCCTCCCCCAGAAAACCAACCAGAAAAAAAAAAAAGAAAAAAAAAAAGATGACAAGAGAACAACCACCACTACTTCATAGATACAACTTTTATTTTTAACTCGTTCCCAGTATTCTGGTTTATTTTTTTAATATAGATAATTTTTTAACCTATTTACCATCACAGTGAGATGTCCAGTACATCAAATTCCGTAATAACCTTTTAACCAGAACTTTTTGATACATATACCCATGTTTTTCTTTTGCTTTTCTATTTTTTAATGTTTTTTTTTAATTTTAGTTTAGTTTAGTCTACTTTAATCTTTTTTTATTTTCATTTTCTAATATTCATATAGAGTTAAACTTCAAGGTAATCCCCTTTCCCCAATCAATGCTACCCTTATAGGTAAACCAGTTTTTAATCCCCCTTTATCTTAGGAAAGTTGAGTCCTTTAACAAAGATATCAAGATACATCCAGGAAGAATCAAAATAACCTTCCTCGCCCACACTGAGAATTTATAACCACTCTCCCATCTTTTTCTTCCGCCAGTGTTTCTATGTATTTGTGTTTGTCCTGATAGTATATAAATCTTATACTTGGGGTTCTTTTTGACGAGGTTCTTCCCTTTTTTGCTTATATATATATATATTTTTTTCTCTTGTCATATACTTTTATCAGTCTTTTTGTTTGCCTGTTTTTGTTTGTATACTTCATAAATATTACCTTGGGGCCCATTTGGGCTGAGTCTTCTCTTTTATCATCCCATATTTTCCTGTCTCTCTCTCTCTCTCTCTCTCTTTTTCTTTTTCTTTCCTTTTTTCTCTCGTTTGGGTGGGGAATCCTGATTGTTCAGAAGCGTTCCAGGGTGCACCTTGACTGCTTCACGGTCGATACATCCAGCTACATCTGTTCAGCCATCTCTCACCAAAATGACTAGGAGGAGGAATGCCCAACAGAAGAGAAATACAGAGCATGGGTCTTCTGCAACAGAGCTAATGGCTATCGACAGAGACAATATGTCAGAAAGGGAATTCAAGCTACAATTATCCAGGCAATAGCTAGGTTGGAGAAAACCATGGATGACCAAAAGGAATTGATTAGGGCAGAACTGAAAGCCATCAGGGATGATGTTCACAATGTTAGGGCAGAGCTGAAAGCCACCAGGGATGATGTTCAAAATGATCTCAATGAGTTCCAATCTAATAAATTCTCTAAAAGCTAGGGTAACTGAGAAAGAAGATAGAATTAGTGATCTAGAGGACAAACAGATAGAGAGAAAGGATCAGGAGGAAGCCTGGATCAAACAGCTTAGAAGCCACAAAAACAGAATCAGGGAAATAAATGATGCTATGAAACGTTCCAACGTCAGAATTCTTGGGATCCTTGAAGGGGAGGAGAAGGAAAGAAGTCTAGAAGATGTAGAGGAACAAGATTTCCATGAAAAGTTTCCCAATCTCAAGAATGGAACCAGCGTTCATGTAATAGAGGCAGAATGGTTCCCCCCAAAATTAAAGATTCTCAAAAGTCCTCGAGACACCTAATAGTAAGAATAAAGAATTATAATTGTAGGCAGACCCTCTTGAAAGCAGCTAGGAAAAAAAGCTCCTTATGTACAAAGGAAAGCCCATCAGAATAACATCAGACCTGTCCACAGAGACCTGGCAAGCCAGAAAGGGCTGGCAAAATATATTCAGGGCACTAAATGAGAAGAACATGCAGCCAAGAATACTTTATCCAGCAAGACTGACATTCAAATAGATGGAGAGATAAAGAGTTTCCAAGACCGGCAAGGCTTAAAAGAGTATGCGACCACCAAGCTGACACTCCAGGAAATATAAAGGGGGGTTCTATAAAAAAGGAAAAATCTTAAGAAGATCATTGAACATAAATATAGAGACAATGTACAGAAAGAAAGACTTCAAAGGTAACATGATGTCAATAAAAACGTATCTATCAATGATCATTCTCAATGTGAATGGCCTAAATGCGCCCATGAAACGACACAGGGTTGGGGCGCCTGGGTGGCTGAGTGGGTCAAAACCTCTGCTTTCGGCTCAGGTCATAATCTCAGGGTCATGTGATCAAGCCCCACATCGGGCTCTCTGCTCAGCAGGGAGCCTGCTCCCCCCTCTTTCTCTGCCTGCCTCTCTGCCTACTTGTGATCTCTCTCTCTCCATCAAATAAATAAATAAAAACTTAAAAAAAAAACGACACAGGGTTGCAGATTGGATAAAACGACAGTACCCATCCATATGTTGTCTACAAAAGACCCATTTTGAACCTAAAGATACACCCAGACTGAAAGTGAAGGGATGGAGAAGCATCTTTCATGCCAATGGGCCTCAAAAGAAGGCCAGGGTAGCGATTCTCATATCAGATAAATTAGATGTTAAACCAAAGACTGTAGTGAGAGATACAGAAGGACACTACATTATTCTTAAAGGGACTATCCACCAAGATGATCTAACAATTGTAAATATCTACGCCCCTAATATGGGAGCAGCCAATTACATCAGAAAACTATTAATAAAGGTAGAGAGTCATATTGATAGGAATACATTAATAGTACGAGATCCTTTTTTTTTTGGATTTATTTATTTATTTGACAGAGAAAGAGAGAGAGATCACAAGTAGGCAGAGAGGCAGGCAGAGAGAGAGAGAGAGGGAAGCAGGCTCCCCGCTGAGCAGAGAGCCCAATGCTGGACTCGATCCCAGGACCCTGAGATCATGACCTGAGCCGAAAGCAGTGGCTTAACCCACTGAGCCACTCAGGCTCCCCAATAGTAGGAGATCTTAACATGCCTCTCTCAGTAATAGACAGATCACTGAAGCAGAAAATCAATAAAGAAACAAGAGGATTGAATGACACATTAGACCAGATGGACCTCATAGATACATACAGAACATTCCACACTAAAACAACAGAATACTCATTCTTCTCAAGTGCACATGGAACCTTCTCCAGAATAGACCACATGCTCAGTCACAAATCACGACTCAACCTATACCAAAATACTGAGATTATTCCCTGCATATTCTCAGATCACAATGCTTTGAAACTGGAACTCAATCACAAGGAAAAGTTTGGAAGGAATTCAAACACTTGGAAGCTAAAGACAACCTGGCTTAAGAATGCTTGGATCAACCAGGAGATCAAAGAACAACTAAAACAATTCATGGAAACCAAGGAGAATGAAGACACTTCTGTCCAAAACCTATGGGATATGGCAAAGGTGGTCCTAAGGGGGAAATACATAGCCATCCAAGCCTGCCTCAAAAAAATAGAAAAATCCAGAATACACCTGCTGTCTCTACACCTTAAAGAACTGGAGAACCAACAACAATCAAACCAACTCCACACATAAGAAGAGAAATAATCAAGATTGGAGCAGAGATCAATGATGTAGAAACCAGAGATACATTAGAGCGTATCAATGAAACTAGAAGCCGGTTTTTTGAAAGAATCAATAAGATCAATAAACCATTGTCCACACTAATCCAAAAGAAAAGAGAGAAAGCCCAAATTAATAAAATTATGAATGAAAAGGGAGAGATCACAACTAACACCAAGGAAGTAGAAACAATCATCAGAAGTTATTATCAACAGTTATATGCCAATAAACTAAGCAACCTAGATGAAATGGATGCATTCCTAGAAAACTATAAACTCCCAAAATTGAACCAGGAAGAAATTGACAAGCTGAATAGACCGATATCTAGTAACGAAATTGAAGCAGTGATCAAAAGCCTCCCAAAAAACAAGAGCCCAGGACCTGACGGCTTCCCTGGGGAATTCTACCAAACATTCAAAGAAGTAACACCTATTCTCCTGAAGCTGTTTCAAAAAAATTGAAACAGAAGGAAAACTTCCAGACTCTTTTTACGAAGCCAGCATTACCCTGATCCCCAAACCAGGCAAAAACCCCTACCAAGAAGGAGAATTTCAGACCAATATCCCTGATGAATATGGATGCTAAGATTCTCAACAAGATCCTAGCAAACAGGATCCAACAGCACATTAAAAAGATTATCCACCATGAACAGGTGGGCTTCATCCCTGGGTTACAAGGATGGTTCGACATTCGCAAATAAATCAATGTGATAGAACAAATCAATAAGAGAAGAGAGAAGAACCACATGGTCCTCTCAATTGATGCAGAAGAAGCATTTGACAAAATCCAGCATCCGTTCCTGATTAAAATGCTTCAAAGTTTGGGATAGAAGGAACATTCCTGAACTTCAAGAAATCTATCTATGAAAGACCCACAGCAAATATCATCCTCAATGGGAAAAAGCTTGCAGCCTTCCCGTTGAGATCAGGAGCACGATAAGGATGCCCACTCTCACCACTCTTGTTCAACATAGTATTAGAAGTCCTAGCAACAGTGATCAAACAACAAAGAGAAATAAAAGGTATCCAAATTGTCAATGAAGAAGTCAAACTCTCTCTCTTCACAGATGACATGATTCCTTATATGGAAAACCCAAAAAACTCCACCCCCAAACTACTAGAACTCATACAGCAATTCAGTAATGTGGCAGGACACAAAGTCAATGTACAGAAATCAGTGGCTTTCCTATACACTAACAATGAAAATACAGAATGGGAAATTAGAGAATGGATTCCATTTACTATAGCACCAAGAACCATAAGATACCTGGGAAAAAACCTAACCAAAGAGGTAAAGGATCTGTACTCGAGGAACTACAGAACACTCATGAAAGAAATTGAAGAAGACACAAAAAGATGGAAGACCATTCCATGCTCTTGGATCGGAAGAATAAACATTGTCAAAATGTCTATACTGCCTAGAGCATTCTATACTTTTAATGCCATTCCGATCAAAATTCCACCGGTATTTTTCAAAGAGCTGGAGCAAATAATCCTAAAATTTGTATAGAATCAGAAGAGACCCCGAATCACTAAGGAAATGTTGAAAAACAAAAATAAAACTGGCGGCATCACATTACCTGATTTCAAGCTTTACTACACCAAGACAGCATGGTACTGGCATAAAACCAGACACATAGACCAGTGGAACAGAGTAGAGAGCCCAGATATGGACCCTCAACTCTTTGGTCAAAGAATCTTCGACAAAGCAGGAAAACATATCCAGTGGAAAAAAGACAGTCTCTTCAATAAATGGTGCTGGGAAAATTGGCCACCTATATGTAGAAGAATGAAACTCGACCATTCTCTTACACTGCACACAAGGATAAGCTCGAAATGGATAAAAGACCTCAACGTGAGGCAGGAATCCATCAGAATCCTTGAGGAACACATAGGCAGTAACCTCTTCGATATCAGCCACAGCAACTTCTCTCAAGATATGTCTCCAAAGGCAAAGGAAACAAAAGCGAAAACGAACTTTTGGGACTTCATCATGATCAAAAGCTTCTGCACAGCAAAGGAAACAGTCAACAAAACAAAGAGGCAACCCACAGAATGGGAGAAGATATTTGCAAATGACACTACAGACAAAAGGTTGATATCCAGGATACATAAAGAACTCCTCAAACTCAACACACGAAACAGATAATCATATCAAAAAATGGGCAGAAGATATGAACAGACACTTCTCCAATGAAGACATACAAATGGCTATCAGACACATGAAAAAATGTTCATCATCAGTAGCCATCAGGGAGATTCAATTTAAAACCACATTGAAATACCACCATACACCAGTTGGAATGGCCAATATTAGCAAGAGAGGAAGCAACGTGTGTTGGAGAGGATATGGAGAAAGGGGAACCCTCTTACACTGTTGATGGGAATGCAAGTTGGTGCAGCCACTTTGGAGAACAGTGTGGAGATTCCTTCAGAAATTAAAAATAGAGCTTCCCTATGACCCTGCAATTGCACTACTGGGTATTTACCCCAAAGATACAGAAGTAGTCAAAAGAAGGGCCATCTGTACCCCAATGTTTATAGCAGCAATGGCCACAGTCGCCAAACTGTGGAAAGAACCAAGATGCCCTTCAACGGACGAATGGATAAGGAAGATGTGGTCCATATATGGAGTGGTCCATAATATGGAGTATTATGCCTCCATCAGAAAGGATGAATACCCAAGTTTTGTATCAACATGGATGGGACTGGAAGAGATTATGCTGAGTGAAGTAAATCAAGCAGAGAGAGTCAATTATCATACGGTTTCACTTATTTGTGGAGCATAACAAATAACATGGAGGACATGGGGAGATGGAGAGGGGAGGGGAGTTGAAGGAAATTGGAAGGGGAGGTGAACCATGAGAGACTCTGGACTCTGAAAAACAACCTGAGGGTTTAAAGGGGCGGGGGATGGGAGGTTGGGGGAACCAGGTGGTGGGTATTAGGGAGGTCACGTATTGCATGGAGCACTGGGTGTGGTGTAAAAACAATGAACACTGTTAAGCTTAAAAGAAATTAAAAAAAAAAGAGCCCTAGAAGGAAGGAAAAAACAAACAATTAGATCTTAGAAACTTTGTAAATAGACAAGCCCTCAGAATTAAGGGGAAACAAACAAACAAACAACACACCCCCTCCAAAAAAACTGCTCATGCCTCTGTTTTACGAGAATGGCAAACTGCTAAGAATGGAGTGAATAATTAAATATATGCCAGTAAGAGCAACTTTGAGAATTTATGACATAGAAGGGACACTGAAAAATGAGTTTCTTTATTCAGTGCATGACTGTCAGCTGGTGTATGGCACCATTTGAACTAGTCCCATAACCATTCACTAGCTCCATGAACCACCCCCACTTGGGAGCAGCACCACACTCCTGCGGTGCAAGCCTATTCTGAATCCCACAACAATTCCTAGTGGTTTAAAGATAGGCTTGAGGGACACCTGGATGGCGTGTCCCTCACTTAAGTACTTGACTTCATCCCAGGTCATGGTCCCAGGTTCCTGGGATGGAGCCCCTGGTCGGGCTTTCTGCTCGGAGAGGAGTCTGCTTCTCCATCTGCCTCTGCTCCTTCCCCCTCTCATGCTCTCTTTCTCTCTCAAATAAATGAATTAATTAAAAAAGAAGATAGGCTTGACTGGCTATGGATGTGTTTGTGGGCATTTTACAGTAAATTACCCCCACCCCCACCCCATCCTATTAGAGCAAACCTTAAGAGCACATGTTGTTATCAACTCTTTGATTTCATGAGAGTTGTTCAAATATCAAAACAGTCTTGATAATGTGGGAAACAAAGGCAAAAGAAAATTTAAATTTCATTACTACTTACAGCCCATTTACAGATCCTTGAAACAGGCAGAGTGGCATTCCTCTAGGAACTCAGCTCCTTTGTTAATATTTTGCTAATTGCAAAAGGCAATCTTAACCCAACACCCATGACCCTTTAAGTCTACTTTAACATATAAAAATTCCTTTGGAAGCTTCCTTTATCTCTGTCCTCCAAGAATATATGTTGGCCATCATCCCCAAGCATATGACCCACCATTATACATCTGAAGGGTCTCATGACTAAGGTTTTATTGGACAGTAATAAATGATAACTAGCCACCTCAACGTCCTGGAAACCTTGCTTCCCAAATTCCTTAGAGACTTATGCTATTCTTAACCCCCTCCCAACTTGAATGTAAATAATCAGCTACGGCTCATGACCCCAGTGCAGCAATTTCTACCCACAGGTCCTGTCACTGTGGTTTAATAAAACCACCTTTTTGCACCAATGTGTATATATATATATATATATGTGTGTGTGTGTGTGTGTGTGTGTGTGTGTGTGTGTAAGAAAATGAAAATTAAAACACAACGATTCTAATCCTTAGGGATTCAGGACAGGTGATTGAAAGAGGGAAGTGTACAGCAATACAGGCCTTCCTCATGAAACAAGAAAATTCTCAAATACACAACCTAACCTTGCACCTAAAAGATCTGTAAAAAGAACAACAAATAAAGCTAAAATCCAGCAGAGGGAGAGAAATAATAAAGATTAGAGCTGAAATCAATGATATACAAATAACAATAACAAAAAAAAATTGTAGAACAGATCAATGAAGCTAGGAGCTGGTTCTCTGAAAGCATTAATGAGATCGAAAAACCCCTAATAATACTTATCAAAAAAAAAAAAAAAGAAATGATCCCAGTAAATAAAATCATGAATGAGAGGAGAGACCACAACCAACACCAAAGAAATAAAAGTATTTGAAAATATTATGAACAATTATATGACAAAAATTAAGCAATCTGGAAGAAATGGATAAATTCCTAGAAATATAAATTACCAAAACTGAAACAAGAAACAAAAAAACCTGAACAGACCCATAACCACCAAAGAAATTGAATCAGTAATCACGAATCTCCCAACAAACTATAGTCTAGGGCTGGATGGCTTCCCAGAAGAATTCTACAAAACATAAAGTAGGATTAGTAGCTTTAATTCTGAAACTGTTGCAAGAAATAGAAATGGAAGGAAACCTTTCAAACTCATTCCATGTGGCCAGCATTATCTTAATCCAAAAAGCAGAAGAAAGCAAAATCAAGGAACCCATCCCATTTACAATTGCATCAAAACCCATAAGATACCTATGAATAAATGTAACCAAACAGGTAAAGGATCTGTAATCTGAATACTATAGAATACTTATGAAAGAAATTGAGAAAGACAAAAAAAAAAAAAAAAAAAGGAAAACATTCCATTCTTAGATTTGAAATGCTTCAATATTTGGAATAACAAATATTGTTATTTTGTCTATGCTACACAAAGCATCTACACATTCAATGCAAACACTATTAAAAATCACCAATTTGAGGAGGGGGGTAAGATGGTGGAGAAGTAGGAGACACTGTTTCAATGGGTCCCCTACAGTGAGCTGATTATCTACCAGAACACTCTGAACACCCACAAAATCAGCCTGAGATGTAGGATTATACACTTCTGGACCTTTATGGGGACAGAAGACACCAGTGGACAGGTAAAGCAGAGTAGGAAAGTTGGACTGATATCGGAAGATAAACAAAAGGGGGAGGAAGTGAACCAGAAGTGACCCATTAGAAAGTACTACCCCAATACAAGAGTGCCCTTTGATTGGCATTAACTTGGAGTCTGGTAAAAAGCACTCAAAAAGAGCAAAAGATCTTAAGAGGAAATTGCTTCAATCTGGTGGTTTAAGGACATGGGCTTAAGCTCACAACCCAGGATGGCCAACCCTGGTGCTGTGCCAGAGAGTGTGGTGAAGCATCCAGGCCTTGGTCCCTGAGCCGCCAGCACATGAGAGCATCTGAGTGGCAGCGTGCATAAGAGAGTCTGGTGTGTATGCCAGCCAGAACTCTCTAGAACCACAGCCTTTTGCACTCTGCATGCGGACAAAGAGACCGGGGTCTGAGTCATGCTCCACACCCTCCCCTGAGAGAGTTCCAGGCAGGCACTAGCCTGAACACTCTCAGCAAGGGCCAACATGAAAATCTCAATGTGCTCTCTCTTGCTGGGATTTCTCTAGCAGTCTGGACTTGCCCAGACAGGCGCACAAAGGCAGCCAATGGAAGCAGCTCTCTGGACTAATTGCTCATGGCTTAGTAGCACCGGGGTACAAGTGGGAGCTCCTGTGACCCCTGAGACTGTAGCTGGGGATGTGCCCTGTCGGTGGGAGGTAGCAGAGGAGAGTCTGTGTGCTCTGGACTACCCAGAGGGGAACAGACTGAGGCTTCTTTCTGAGACAGAGGTCTGGGTGCAGTTGCTTTTTCTCTAAATCTCCAAACAAATGCCAAAAGCCACCAAGGGGAAGGAGGGAAAAAAACAAAAAACAAAAACAAACAAACAAACAAAAAAAAACTCTAGAGAACAAAACAAAGGCCTGAAAAACAGGTTTCCTCAGAGCCCAGGCCCTTGATGGAGGCAGGAGGACTTAACTCTAGTAACAGTCCCTGAAAACCATGCAGCAGTCCCCTCCCCCAGGAAGCCGGCAAAAAAAAAAAAAAAAAAAAAAA
>JAHRIG010008935.1:7161-59520 GCA_020311275.1 Eira barbara | reverse complement strand
ACTTTTTAACCTATTTACCATCACAATGAGATGTTCAGTACATCAAATTCCATAATAACCTTTTAACCTGAACTTTTTAATACATACACCTGAGTTTTTCTTTGCTTTTCTATTTTTAATTTATTTTATTTTATTATAATTATTTTTCAATATTCGTATAGAGATAACCTTCAAGTTAATCCCCTATCCCCAATCAATGCTAACCCGATAGGTAAACCAGTATTAATCCCCCTTTATCTCAGGAAAGTTGAGTCCTTTAACAAAGATATCAAGATACATACAGGAATAATCAAAATAACCTTCCTAGCCCACACTGAGAATTTATAAACACTCTTCCATCTTTTTCTTCTGTTAGTATTTATGTGTATTTGTTTTTGTCCTGGTAGTATATAAATCTTATACTTGAGGTTCTTTTTGACGAGATTCTTCTTATTTTTTTTTCTCTTATCATCTACTTTTCTCAGTATTTTTGTTTGTCTGTTTTTGCTTGTATACTTCATAAATCTTACCTTGGGGCTCATATGGGCTGGGCCATTTCTTTTATTTTATCTTTTTTTTTTTCAAGTCTCTCTCTCTCTCTCTCTCTCTCTTTTTTCTTTATTTTTGGTGGGGACTCTCCATTACTCAGAAGCGTTCCAGGGTGCACTTTAACTGCACCACAGTTGATATATTCAGCTACACATCTGTTCAGCCATCTCTCACCAAAATGACTAGGAGGAGAAATACCCAACAGAGGAAAAATTCAGAGACTGGACCCTCTCCATCAGAGCTATTGGATATGGACATAGACAGTATGTTGGAAACGGAAATCAGACTAACAATTATCCAGGCAATAGGTAGGTTGGAGAAAGCCATTGATGACAAAATGGAATTGTTCAGGGCAGAAGTGAAAGCCACCAGGGATGATGTTCACAATGTTCTCAATGAGTGCCAATCTAATCTAAATTCTCTAAATCTAGGGTAACTGAGGCAGGAGATAGAATTAGTGATCTGGAGGACAAACAGATAGAAAAAAAAAGGATCAGGAGGAAGTCTGGAACAAACAGCTTAGAAGCCACAAAAACAGAATGCAGGAAATAAATGATGCCATGAAACGTTCCAACGTCAGAATTATTGGGATCCCTGAAGGGGAGGAGAAAGAAAGAAGACTAGAAAATACCGTTGAACAAATTTTCCATGAAAAGTTTCCCAATCTCGTGAATGGAACCAGCATTCCTGTACTAGAAGCAGAAAGGTTTCTCCCCAAGATCATAGAAACTAGAAAGACCTCGAGACACATGATTGTGAAAATGATGAATCATAATTGTAGACAGGAGCTCTTGAAAGCAGCTAGGGAGAAGAAATTCCTTACATACAGAGGAAAGCCCATCAAAATAATGTCAGACAAGTCCACAGAAACCTGGCAAGCCAAAAAGGGCTGGCAAGATGTATTCAGGGCACTACATGAGAACATGTAGCCAAGAATACTTTACCCAGCAAGACTGTCATTCAAAATGGAAGGAGAGATAAAGAGCTTCCAAGACCAGCGAGGTTTAAAAGAGTATGTGACCACCAAGCCGATACTGCTGGAAATATTAAGGGGTATTCTATAAAAGAGGGAAAAACTTAAGAATACCATTGAACAGAAATATATGGACAAAATCTATAGAAACAAGGACTTCACAGGTAACATGATGTCAAAAAAAAAAAAATGTATCTCTCAATAATCACTCTCAATGTGAATGCCCTAAATGCGCCCATAAAATGACACAGGGTTGCAGATTGGATAAAATGACAGGACCCATCCATATGTTGTCTACAAGAGACCCATTTTGAACATAAGGATACATACAGACTGAAAGCGAAGGAATGGAGAAGCATCTTTCATGCAAATGGGCCTCAAAAGAAGGCCGGGTGGCGATTCTCGTATCAGAAAAATTAGACTTTAAACTAAAGACTGTACTCAGAGATACAGAAGGACACTACATGTTTCTGAAAGGAAATATCCACCAAGAAGATCTAACAATTGTAAATATGTATGCCCCCAATATGGGAGCAGCCAATTATATGAGAAAACTGTTAATCAATATAAAGAGTCATATTGATATGAATACATTAATAGTAGGAGATCATAACATGCCATTCTCAGTAATAGACAGATTATCCAAGTAGAAAATCAATAAAGAAACAAGAGCATCGAATGACACATTGGACCAGATGGACCTCAAAGTTATATACAGAACATTTCACCCTAAAACAACAGAATACTCATTTTTCATGAGTGCACATGGAACCTTCTCCAGAACAGACCACATACTGGGTCAAAAATCAGGGCTCAACCGATACCAAAAGATTGAGATTATTCCCTGCATATTCTCAGATCACAAAGTTTTGAAACTGAAGCTCAACCACAAGGAAAAGTTTGGAAGGAACTCAAACACCTGGAAGCTAAAGACCACCTTGCCTAAGAATGCTTGGATCAAGCAGGAAATCAAAGAAGAACTTAAGCAATTCATGGAAACCAAGGAGAATGAAGACACTTCACTCCAAAACCTATGGGATACAACAAAGGCAGTCCTAAGGAGAAAATACACAGCCATCCTAGCTTCCCCCCCAAAACTGAAAAATCCAGAATACACCAGCTGTCACTACACCTTAAAGACCTGGAGAATGAACAACAAATTAAGCCTACCCCACACACAAGAATGGAAATAATCTAGATAAGAGCAGAGATCAATGAGATAGAAACAAGAGATATAGTAGAAACCATCAATGAAATTAGAAGCTGGTTTTTTGTGAAGGAATCAGTAAGATTGATAAACCATTGGGCAAACTAATCCAAAAGAAAGGAGAGAAGGCCCAAATTAATAAAATTATGAATGAAAAGGGAGAGATCAGAGCTAACACCAAGGAAACAGAAACAATCATCAGAAATTATTATCAACAGTTATATGCCAATGGGTTAAGCAACCTAGATGAAATGGATGCATTCCTAGAAAACTATAAACTCCCAAAATTGAACCAGGAAGAAATTGACAAGCTGAATAGACCGATATCTAGTAACGAAATTGAAGCAGTGATCAAAAGCCTCCCAAAAAACAAGAGCCCAGGACCTGACGGCTTCCCTGGGGAATTCTACCAAACATCAAAGAAGAAGTAACACCTATTCTCCTGAAGCTGTCTCAAAAAATTGAAGCAGAAGGAAAACTTCCAGACTCTTTTTACGAAGCCAGCATTACCCTGATCCCCAAACCAGGCAAAAACCCTTACCAAAAAGGAAAATTTCAAACCAATATTCCTGATGAATATGGATGCTAAGATTCTCAACAAGATCCTAGCAAACAGGATCCAACAGCACATTAAAAAGATTACCCACCATGACCAGGTGGGCTTCATCCCTGGGTTACAAGGATGGTTCAACATTCGCAAATCAATCAATGTGATAGAACAAATCAATAAGAGAAGAGAGAAGAACCACATGGTCCTCTCAATTGATGCAGAAGAAGCATTTGACAAAATCCAGCATCCGTTCCTGATTAAAATGCTTCAAAGTTTGGGATAGAAGGAACATTCCTGAACTTCAAGAAATCTATCTATGAAAGAACCACAGCAAATATCATCCTCAATGGGAAAAAGCTTGCAGCCTTCCCGTTGAGATCAGGAGCACGACAAGGATGCCCACTCTCACCACTCTTGTTCAACATAGTATTAGAAGTCCTAGCAACAGTGATCAAACAACAAAGAGAAATAAAAGGTATCCAAATTGTCAATGAAGAAGTCAAACTCTCTCTCTTCACAGATGACATGATTCCTTATATGGAAAACCCAAAAAACTCCACCCCCAAACTACTAGAACTCATACAGCAATTCAGTAACGTGGCAGGATACAAAGTCAATGTACAGAAATCAGTGGCTTTCTTATACACTGACAATGAAAATACAGAATGGGAAATTAGAGAATGGATTCCATTTACTATAGCACCAAGAACCATAAGGTACCTGGGAAAAAACCTAACCAAAGAGGTAAAGGATCTGTACTCGAAGAACTACAGAACACTCATGAAAGAAATTGAAGAAGACACAAAAAGATGGAAGACCATTCCATGCTCTTGGATCGGAAGAATAAACATTGTCAAAATGTCTATACTGCCTAGAGCATTCTATACTTTTAATGCCATTCCGATCAAAATTCCACCGGTATTTTTCAAAGAGCTGGAGCAAATAATCCTAAAATTTGTATAGAATCAGAAGAGACCCCGAATCACTAAGGAAATATTGAAAAACAAAAATAAAACTGGCGGCATCACGTTACCTGATTTCAAGCTTTACTACAAAGCTGTGATCACCAAGACAGCATGGTACTCGCATAAAAACAGACACACAGACCATTGGAACAGAGTAGAGAGCCCAGATATAGACCCTCAACTCTATGGTCAAAGAATCTTCGACAAAGCAGGAAAACATATCCAGTGGAAAAAAGACAGTCTCTTCAATAAATGGTGCTGGGAAAACTGGCCACCAATGTGTAGAAGAATGAAACTCGGCCATTCTCTTACACCATACACAAAGATAAACTCGAAATGGATAAAAGACCTCAACATGAGGCAGGAATCCATCAGAATCCTAGAGGAGAACATAGGCAGTAACCTCTTCAACATCAGCCACAGCAACTTCTTTCAAGATCTGTCTCCAAAGGCAAAGGAAACAAAAGCGAAAATGAACTTTTGGGACTTCATCAAGATCAAAAGTTTCTGCACAGCAAAGGAAACAGTCAACAAAACAAAGAGGCAACCCACGGAATGGGAGAAGATATTTGCAAATGACAGTACAGACAAAAAGCTGATATCCAGGATCTATAAAGAAATTCTCAAACTCAACACACATTAAACAGATAATCATATCATAAAATGGGTAGACGATATGAACAGACACTTCTCCAATGAAGACATACAAATGGGTACCAGACACATGAAAAAATGTTCATCATCACTAGCCATTAGGGAGATTCAATTTAAAACCACATTGAGATACCACCTTACACCAGTTAGAATGGCCAATATTAGCAAGAGAGGAAACAACGTGTGTTGGAATGGATGAGGAGAAAGGGGAACCCTCTTACACTGTTGGTGGGAATGCAAGTTGGTGCAGCCACTTTGGAGAACAGTGTGGAGATTCCTTCAGAAATTACAAATAGAGCTTCCCTATGACCCTGGAATTGGGTATTTACCCCAAAGATACAGATGTAGTGAAAACAAGGGCCATCTGTACCCCAATGTTTATAACAGCAATGGCCACGGTCGCCAAACTGTGGAAAGAACCAATATATCCCTTAACGGACGAATGGATAAGGAAGGTGTGGTCCATATATAGTATGGAGTATTATGCCTCTATCAGAAAGGTGAATACCCAAGTTTTATAGCAACAAGGACGGGACTGGAAGAGATTATGCTGTGTGAAATAAGTCAAACAGAGAGTCAATTATCATATGGTTTCACATAATTGTGGAGCATAACAAATGACACAGAGATCATGGGGAGATGGAGAGGAGAAGGGAGTTGAGGGAAATTGGAAGGGGCGGTGTACCATGAGAGACTATGGACTCTGAAAAACAACCTGAGTTTTTTAAAGGGGGGGGGGTGGGAGGTTGGGGAAGCCAAGTTGTGGGTATTAAGGAGGGCATGTATTGCCTGGAGTACTAGGTGTGTTGCAAAAACAATGACTAATGTTACACTCAAAGAAATTAAAAAAAAAAAAAGAAATAATGAGCAGGGGGAAAAAAGAATATTGTAATAACTTTATAAAAATAAAGATTAAATGCAAAAAAAAAAGAGTTTTAATTTTGGCCTGATTAGATCTCTTTATCTGCTCTCAGATATTCTTTATCATCACTAATGCTTTTATGAAACCTGGCTATTGCCTTCATGGTTGCTATACTGAAGTCTATCTCAGTCATCATGCTTATATCCATATTCATTCGTTCTCTGGCACGGTATATTTTGTCTGTTTCTTTTCTTTGTTGAGGGTTCCACCTCCTAGTCATTCTGTTGAGGGATGGTTGAACGAATGTACAGAATCCAAAATATCAGCCATAACCCAAGTTAAATATACCTTAGAAAAATTCTGAAGTGATTGAAATTTCCTACAGGTACACAAACTAAGCCAAGATGATCCAAAACAATTTTTTAAAAAGTGGGCATAAGGGAGATTATAATCTCGCAGGGTGAATGAAACAGAGTGATCTGCCTGCTTCTGACCGATTTATGGTCTGTAGGAAGAAAATATATATGAAAATAGAAAGAGACATATCTTGAAAAAAGTTGCTGTGGCTGATATCAAAGAGGTTACTGCCTATGTTCTCCTCGAGGATTCTGATGGATTCCTGTCTCACGTTGAGGTCTTTTATCCATTTCGAGTTTATCTTTGTGTCTGGTGTAAGAGAATGGTCGAGTTTCATGTTTCTACATATAGCTGTCCAGTTTTCCCAGCACCATTTATTGAAGAGACTGTCTATTTTCCACTGGATATTTTTTCCTGCTTTGCCAAAGATTCTTTGACCATAGAGTTGAGGGTCCATATCTGGGCTCTCTACTCTGTTCCACTGGTCTATGTGTCTGTTTTTATGCCAATACCACGCTGTCTTGGTGATCACAGCTTTGTAGTAAAGCTTGAAATCAGGTAACGTGATGCCGCCAGTTTTATTTTTGTTTTTCAACATTTCCTTAGCAATTCGGGGTCTCTTCTGATTCTATACAAATTTTAGGATTATTTGCTCCAGCTCTTTGAAAAATACCGGTGGAATTTTGATCGGAATGGCATTAAAAGTATAGATTGCTCTAGGCAGTATAGTCAAGATATGTCTCCAAAGGCGATGGAAACAAAAGCGAAAATGAACTTTTGGGATTTCATCAAGATCAAAAGCTTCTACACAGTGAAAGAAACAGTCAAGAAAACAAAGAGGCAACCCACGGAATGGGAGAAGATATTTGCAAATGACAGTACAGACAAAACGTTGATATCCAGGGTCTATAAAGATCTCCTCAAACTCAACATACACAAAACAGACAATCATATTAAAAAATGGGCAGAAGATATGAACAGACACTTCTCCAATGAAGACATACAAATGGCTATCAGACACATGAAAAAATGTTCATCATCACTAGCCATCAGGGAGATTAAAGTTAAAACCACATTGAGATACCACCTTACACCAGTTAGAATGGCCAAAATTAGCAAGACAGGAAACAACGTGTGTTGGAGAGGATATGGAGAAAGGGGAACCCTCTTACACTGTTGGTGGGAATGCAAGTTGGTGCAGCCACTTTGGAGAACAGTGTGGAGATTCCTCAAGAAGTTAAAAATAGAGCTTCCCTATGACCCTGCTATTGCACTACTGGGTATTTACCCCATAGATACGGATGTAGTAAAAAGAAGGGCCATCTGTACCCCAATGTTTATAGCAGCAATGACCACGGTCGCCAAACTGTGGAAAGAACCAAGATGCCCTTCAACGGATGAATGGATAAGGAAGATGTGGTCTATATACACCATGGAGTATTATGCCTCCATCAGAAAGGATGAATACCCAACTTTTGTAGCAACATGGACGGGACTAGAAGAGATTATGCTGAGTGAAATAAGTCAAGCAGAGAGAGTCAAGTATCATATGGTTTCACTTATTTGTGGAGCATAACAAACAATATGGAGGACAAGGGTAGATGGAGAGGAGAAGGGAGTTGAGGGAAATTGGAAGGGGAGGTGAACCATCAGAGACTATGGACTCTGAAAAACAACCTGAGGGTTTTGAAGGGGCGGGGGTGGGAGGTTGGGGGAACCCTGTGGTGGGTACTGGGGAGGGCACGGATTGCATGGTGCACTGGGTGTGGTGAGAAAACAATGAATACTGTTACACTGAAAAGAAATAAAGCATAAAAAAAAAGAAAATAGAAAGAAAGCAGAACTTATGTGTGCATATGTGTGTGTGTGTATATACACACACATATATAAATATATATTTATATTATATTAATGTATCTTATATATTATATTAATATGTTAACATAATATACTTATATATATTTTAAATATTATCATATATGATATATATGAATATATATATATAAATATATCAAGATAAAATTGAATAGAATGAAAAACGGACTAGTATGGGACCTAAAACTATAAAAGGTAGATGTGAAAAAAACAAAAGTGAGGGGCACCTGAGTGGCTCTGTCAGTTAAGTGGCTGTCTTCGGCTCACATCATGACCCTGGGATCCTGGGTTTGAACCCACATCGGGATCCCTTCTCAGTGGGGTCCTGCTTCTCCCTCATCCTTTGTCTTCCTGCTTGCACTCTCACTCTTTCTCTGTCAAATAAATAAATAAAATCTTAATAAAATAAAATAAAAGCGAAAAAGCAACTTAAGAACATAAGTTGGGAAATAAGAATCTATTTGAAACAGGAACAGGGTAAAAAGAAAACAAAAGTAAAGAAGAGAAAAGAAAAGAAATAAATAAGAAATGAAAAATATTAACCTGAAGCATAAATGAGTCATGAGGGGCCGCCTGGAGCTCCCAATATTATTTTCACCTGGTGCTGAAGTTTTACAGTCATGTAAGAAATAAATTTATCATTCACTCATTCTTGCTGTCTGTCTTCTGGGAGAGAGGTTTGCTGTTCTCTTCTCAGGCATCCTTGACTGGATGGAGGTGTCCCACCCCTGTTTTATTCCCTCCTGGGTTTCCTCTTCTCTTTAGAGGGTCAGAGTAAATATATCCCTGTGGGAACCTCTGGCCCAGAGTCACAAGGTCGTGGTCCCCTTTCTTCAATAAATCCTTCAGGTCAAACCGTCTCCACTTCTGTGTGTACCAAACTCCACAGACTCATATTATTCATACCTGCTGTAACACTCCTGGGGGAGTCCCAGGGACCCTTGAGCTTCTCTGTGCATTGTACTTTGCAACTGCAATCTTCCATGGGCTTGCATGTACTTCCTATTCCTCCTGAGTGCCACCTCAGTGTCTTTTCATGGGCCACGCTGCCCTGAGGTTTTTTTGTTTTGTTTTGTTTTATTTATTTATTTATTTTATTATTTTTTTTCCTGTGCCATATTACCAAAGTTATCAACTTCCTTATACCTCCCCTGGGATGTTAAAGAGCCTGCACATTCTAGCCCTTTTCAGGGTGGTCAGGCAGTGAGAATTCTCCCTAGCCACCCAGCTTGTGGTTTATGGTGACTGGAGCTGGGATTCCCCTCTAGGCTCACTACTCATAACCAGTCTCCCTGCTCCACTGTTTGGGCATTCTATAAGTTCAGACTCCCCTGTACTTTCTGAGTTTCCTGGATTCCTGAGACCACAATGATACACCAAGAATTCTGCCCCATTTTCACCCCATTCCCTTTCAGACAGAGATGTCTCTCACTGGAGGAGATTTCTAAGGGTCAGAAGTTTTTGCTCCAATTTTACATCACCTTCCAGTGGCCAGCTTATGGATGTTTCCTCTTCCCTCTATTTATGTTCTGAAAGTTTCCTTGAAGATTCAAGTTTCTGCATCTCCTACCTTGAAAAAGTAGTCATTTTTTTTTTCTGCTTGTAGAGATCCAGACAAATCTTCTTACATCTCAGGTTGCATTTGTGTGTGTTCAGAATGGTTTGGTAGATATCCAGCTAAATTCAAGGGACCAGATGAAACGAGGTCCCCTTCTCTGCTGCCATCTTGCCCCCTGATAAATTCCTTCCAGATTTTGGATTCCAGCCTTTTATCTGAGAAGATATTTGCAAATATCTTCTCCCATTCTGTAGGTTGCCTTTTAGTTGTGTCGACTGTTTCCTTTACTGTGCAAAAGATTTAGCATCATTCTAAAGGATTTTCAGAATGGTAAATAAGCACTGGCTTCACCTTAATGTTACCAACTTTCTTTGCCCCTAACAAGAGAGTTAGCATGTCCTTTGAAGTTTTGAAGCCAGGGATTGCCTTTTCTTCTCTAGTTATGAGTCTTAGATTGTATCTTCTTCCAATATAAGGCTGTTACACCTACACTGAAAATCTGTTGTTTAGTGTAGACACTTTGATTAATTATCTTAACTAGATCTTCCAGATAACTTGTTGCAGCTTCTGCATCACCACTTGATACTTCCACTTGTCGTTTTTGTTTGTTTGTTTGTTTGTTTGTTTTCGAGATGCATTCTTTCCTTAAATCTTATGAAATAACCCCTGCCAGTGTCAAAATTTTCTGCAGCTTCCTCACTTCTCTCAGTCCTCATAGAACTGAGGAGAGTCAGGGCATTTTTCTGGATCAGCCTTTGGCTTGAGGGAATATTCTAGGTGGTTTGATCTCCTAACCTCACCACTAAAATGTTCTTCCATATCAGCAATATCTGCTTTGTTTTCTTATCTTTCATGTGTTCACCTGACACTTTTAATTTCCTTCAACGACTTTTACTTTGCGTTCACAACTTGGATTGCTATTTGGCACCAGAGCCATTGCTTTTGGTATATCTTCACTTTTAACATACCTGCCTTACTAAGTTTAATAATTTCTAGGTTTTAATTTAGAGTAAGAGATGTATGACTCATGCATTCACTTGAAAATGTAGAGGTCATTGTAGGCTTATTAACTGGGTTAATTTCAATATTGTATCTTATGGAATAGGGAGCCCCAATGATCAGAAGAAAAAAAAATGGGAACAAGTGGTCAGCGGAGCAGTTAGAACGTACACACTTTTTAAAAGATTTTATTTATTTCACAGAGAGAGACACAGCTAGAGAGGGAATGCAAGCAGGGGGAATGGGAGAGGGAGAAGCAGGCTTCCCGCAGAGTGGGGAGTCTGGTGAGTGACTTGATCCCAGGTGGCTGGGATCATGACCTGAGCCGAAAGCAGACACTTAGCGATTGAGCCACCCACACGTCCCCGTACACACACATTTTTTTTTAATTACATTTGCCATCTTATATAGGTGTGGCCCATCATGTCTCAAAATAATCATAATATAAACATCAAGGAACACGGATCACCATAACAAGTATAGTAATACCTATGTCATTATTATATCATAATAATGACAACGTTTGAAATATTGTGAGTGTTACCAAAATGTGACACAGGGGCACAAAGTGAGTAAATGTTGTGGTGAAAATGGTGTCAATATACTTGCTTAATGCAGACTTGCCACAAATCTCAAATTTTAAAAAAGTATAATATCTACAAAACATAATAAAGTGAAAGGTAATTAAACAAGGTATTTTTGTATCTCAGGAATAACTTGCTTTCCAGATATGCACTGCAACTCCTTACTATGCTCAAAGGAAAATTAATAAAAACAAGATTTAAAATGTACCCTATATATGAGGTCATGTAGAAAGAATAATGTCTTTCAACCTTAGAGTCACCAGCAAAGCCACCCGGTACTGGGTTTTTCTTTGTGGGGAGACTTTGGATTATTGAAAGCTATGCAGCTTTCCAGGTGCTCAAATCAGGCTCCTATTTTGAGAAGCCACACTTAGCAGAGGGTGGGACTATGAATTAACTCCCCTGCCCAAGTGGAGCAGGAGAGCCAGCTCTAACTATGACAAAACTCTTTGTTCCTGGGCTTGACCCACGATAACCTGTTCCCTAAATTCTCTGACCAAAGGGGCCCACGAAGTTTGTTATGCAAAGAAGCATCTCTCCTTGCTGGATTCTCTACTCAGCGTTACTGGACTATACAGCTGCCTAGGTATTCTGGAAAGGCTTTCTCGTTCTGGGGAGCCAGGAGTTATGCTCAGGAGTGGATAGGGTTATATGATCCCCTCAGCCCAGGCAGAGCAGGAGACCCATATCCAAGCAGTGTTCCAGGTGTTTCGGTCAGGCTTCCTGGTCATATGGGAATAGGAACAACACTCAGCCATGGATAGGGCTATGAATTATCACCCCTGCCTCTGGACTGATCAGAGTATAGGTCCTGCAAGGTTCTTTGTTCGAGGTTCCAAATGATGCAGACCTGTGTTCTGACAAGTTCCCTAATCAGACTGCACTGATGTCTTGGCTCTGTACATAAAAAGAGCCACTGGTTGAGACTACTACTTGGGTGCTACAGGTATGACCTTGGTCTGCCAAGATTCAACTGATGATGTTGCAAGCCCTTCCCCACTTTTCCATCATAATTTAATTCCCAGTGATCAAGCTTGACTGATTCCCCCCATAATCCCCATTAGGCAAAATCAGAGTAGGACTCTCAGGAAGTAACTTGCAATGCTGGAGACCCAGACATATGTCCCAGGCTCTCTTTTCTCACAAGAGGAATTTTAGACTCAGAGCGACCTTCAGCAGCCTGGAGGATGGGCTGAGTGGTCACTGTGTAGTTGCTCCTATTACCCTTCTAAAGCGATCCATCTCCATCTTTGTAGTACAGGTATTTGCTTCAGCCTCACTCCCATGTTCTGGCAGTGTTCCCAGTGGTGTCTTGTCCATGAAAACTTGTTACCTTCTGGCTATTTTAATGACATCATGTGGCCCACAAATTCTTTATTTAGACTTGTAATGATGTAAGTCTAGGCAGATCATGTACATACAAAGTAACATTTGTACTTCCACATCCAGGAAGAATGAGCATTACCTTTTTCATAGTCATCCCACTAAGGATAATTACTTTTATTATGAAGATAAATGAAGAATTAAGAAAATCTAAACTAAGCAAAATATGTTTGTCACTAGTAAACTTCCTTATAAGTTGTGCTAAGAACAATCCTTCAGGATGAATAGAAAGGTCACTAAGGAGTGACTCAAATCTACACGAAGAAATAAAGAACACCAGAAAAGACGTATATTTGGATAGGCAAATATAAAAGTCGTTATATGAAGATTCATATTAATATCATTATCATTCATAACTCCACTTTATTCCTATCAGATTGAAACACAAATGAATAAAACAATAATTTAAAATCTACATTAATGGATACAGATAGTATAAAGATGTAAGTTGTGACCATAACAACATAAACAGGGTGATGAAGCGCTATAGGAGCCAAGCTTTCATATCAACTGAACTTAAGTTGATATTAATCTACAGTGTTATAAGTTAAGATATTAGTTGTGTTTCCCAAGAGAACAACAACAAAACGATTCAAAAATACAGAACAAAAGTAAAGGAGAGGAAGATGGTGGTGTAGGAGGGCCCTCGGCTCACCTGGACCCAGGAACACAAATAGATAACTACTAAATCCTAAATAACCCAGAAATCAACGTGAAGACTGACAGAGCAAACTCCATAAGTAAAGGGAGACAAGAAGCCACACTGAGTAAGGTAGAAAACATGGAGACATGGTTTAGGAGAGAAAGAGATGTCAGGTACTGTGGAGGGGAGGGAGTCCTGGTCACAAAGAAGGGCAAGACAGAGTGAGGAACACACAGGGGAAGGCACAAAGATGAGGTTTCGCCAATGCCACTGGCTTGGAAAATGAGAGGGGCTGAATTTCATAACTTCATGCAACCAGCAGGACTTTAGGTCTGGAGATTTAAAGGTCAGTGGGCTTGGCTGGGATAGAGACCAGGGGGTACTGCACTGCACCTGGAGAGAAGGCAGGCAAACAAACCGGGGGCAGAGAGCATGGGAACAGTGATCTGAAGAACACTTGGGTCACACAGGAGGAGATAATTCACTCTATTCAGAGTGTATCCCTAAGAGGCAGTGCACACAGGGACACATCTGTGGGAACAAAGGAGATTGTTGGAGTCATTTATGTTACCCAGCAATCAGCATAAACACAGAGACATCTGTGGGAAACAGTGAAGTGCTGACACCAGCTATCTAATGTGCATGCACCAGGCATCACCCCTCACACTCTGGTAGGACTGCCCTTCTCAGTCAAGCTTGCCTCAGTCCCAGTGCAGCAGGTCCCTCCCTCAGAATACCAGTACAAACACCTGCCCGATACATGTTGCCTGAACAGAGGCATGCAGGGCCTCAATTCTGCTGGAGGTGCTGTCAGGTGTCATTTCACAATCATACCAGCACACACTTGCTTAAAACTCACCACATTCAGGCCAGAGACGAAATAATGCCCAGAGCAGAAAAAGAGAGCATCTGCAGACAAGTGGCCCAAAGGATAGAGTAGAAAACAAAACAAAACAGAACAACAACAAACAACCAGGCACAAGCAGCACACCTAGAGATAATCCCTAAATTTCCAAGCCCTGGTCACTACACAATCTCTGCTTCATAAGAACATTACTTCCAAGGGCAGAAGACCTAATGGGCTTGTCTAACACAAAGAAGAAGACGAAGACCTAGAGAAAATCCCAAGACAGAGGAATTCTCCTCAAAAGAAAGAACAAGGAAAGATCACAGATGGGGATCTAATAGAAATAGCTATAAGTAATATACCTAATCTAGAATTTAAAGTAACGATCATAAGGATAGTAGCTGGGCCTGAGAAAAGCATAGAAAATGACAGGGAGTCCCTTACTGCAGAGATGAAAGACCAAAAACTACTCAGGCCAAAATGAAAATTCAATAAGCAAGATTCAAAGCTACTGGATGTAATGACCACAAGGATAGAAGTAGCAGAGGAACAAATAAGTGATGTAGAAACTATAATAATGGAAACTAATAACGAAGCTGGAAAGAAACAGAAAAAATGGATCACAAATGTAGACGTAGGGAACTCAATGACTCCAAACAGAATAATAATATTCATGTCACAGAATAAGGAAAGAGGGGAAAGTGGGCAGAAGGTTTATTTGGGGAAATTATACCCGAAACTTCCCTAATCTGGGGAAAGAAACAGATTTCAAAATACAGGAGGCACAAAAAACTCCCACCAAAATCAGTAAAAGCATACCAACAGCAAGACATATCATAGCTGAATTTGTAAAATATGGAGATAGAGGAATAATCTTAAAAGCTGCAAAACAAAAGAAGTACTCAACTTACAAGGGAAGACAAATAAACTCAACAACAGATCTTTCCACAGAAACATGCCAAGCGGTAAAGAAGTGACATGAATTATTTAAGGTGCTGAATGGGAAAAGATATTCAGCCCAGAATACTCTATCCAGCAAAGCTGCCATTCAGAATTGGTAATTCTGAATTACCTAATTCAGGTAGGTAATTTCTAGACCAAAACTAAAGGAGTCTGTGACCACTAGACCAGCCTTGCAAGATATATTAAAGGGGACTCTTTGACTGGGAAGGACAGACCAAAGCTAACAAAGAGTACATATGGCCCTTCTTTTCACTACATTTGTATCTTCGGGGTAAATACTCAGGAGTGCAATTGCCAGGTCATAGGGTAGCACTATTTTTAATTTTTTAAGGAACCCCCACACTGTTTTCTGAAATGGCTGCACCAACTTGCATTCCCACCAATAGTATAAGTGGGTTCCCCTTTCTCCACAACCTCTCCGACATTCATTGTCAGTTTTTGCCATTCTAACTGGCGTAAGGTGGTATTTCAATGTGGTTATGATTTGAATTTCCCTGATGGTTAATGATGATGAACATATTTTCATGCGTCTGTTAGCCGTTTGTATGTCTTTGGAGAAGTGTCATGTCTTCCGCCCATTTTTTTGACTTGACCACAAGTACGGGTCCATGACCTGAGCCGAAGGCAGAGAATTTATCCCACTGAACCACCCAGGTTCCCCCCAATTTCATTTTTCAAATAGCTGGAACAAACAATCCTAAAATTTGTATGGAATCAGAAGAGACCCCGAATTGCTAAGGAAATGTTGAAAAAGAGAAACAAAACTGGGGGCATCACGTTATCTGACTTCAAGATTTACTGCAAAGCTGTGATCACCAAGACAGCATGGTACTGGCATAAAAACAGACACATAGACCAGTGGAACAGAGTAGAGAGCCCAGATATGGACCCTCAACTCTATGGTCAAAGAATCTTCGACAAAGCAGGAAAAAATATCCTGTGGAAAAAAGACAGTCTCTTCAATAAATGGTGCTGGGAAAATTGGACAGCTATGTGTAGAAGAAAGAAATTCAACCATTCTCTTACACCATACACAAAGATAAACGCGAAATGGATACAAGACCTCAACATGAGGCAGGAATCCATAAGAATCCTAGAGAACATAGGCAGTAACCACTTCGACATCGGCCTCAGCAACTTCTTTCAACATATGTCTCCAAAGGCAAAGGAAACAAAAGCAAAAATGAACTTTTGGAACTTCATCAAGATCAAAAGCTTCTGCACGGCGAAAGAAAGTCAACAAAACAAAGAGGCAACCCACGGAATGGGAGAAGATATTTGCAAATGACAGTACAGACAAAAGGGTGATATCCAGGATCTATAAAGAACTCCTCAAACTCAACATACACAAAACAGACAATCGTATTAAAAAATGGGCAGAAGATATGAACAGACACTTCTCCAATGAAGACATACAAATGGCTATCAGACACATGAAAAAATGTTCATCATCACTAGCCATCACGGAGATTCAAATTAAAACCACATTGAGGTGGTATACCTTACACCAGTTAGAATGGCCAAAATTAGCAAGACAGGAAACAACGTGTGTTTCCCACTTTTGGTGGGAATCAAGTTTGTGCAGCCACTTTGGGGAACAGTGTTGAGATTCCTTCAGAAATTACAAATAGAGCTTCCCTATGACCCTGCAATTGCACTACTGAGTATTTACCCCAAGGATACAGATGTAGCGAAAAGAAGGGCCATCTGTACCCCAATGTTCATAGCAGCAATGGCCACGGTCGCCAAACTGTGGAAAGAACTAAGATGTCCTTTAACAGATGAATGAATAAGGAAGATGTGGTCCATATACACTATGGAGTATTATGCCTCCATCAGAAAGGATGAATACCCAACTTTTGTATGAACATGGACGAGACTGGAAGAGATTATGGTGAGTGAAATAAGTCAAGCAGAGAGAGTCAATTACCATATGTTTTCACTTATTTGTGGAGCATAACAAATAACATGGAGGACATGGGGAGATGGAGAGGAGAAGGGAGTTGAGGGGAATTGTAGGGGGAAATGAACTATGAGAGACTATGGACTCTGAAAACAATCTGAGGATTTTGAAGGGGAGGGAGTGGGAGGTTGGGGGAGCCTGTTGGTGGGTTTTATGGAGGGTTTGTATTGCATGGAGTACTGGGCATGGTGCATAAACAATGAAATCTGTTACACTGAAAATAAATTAAATAAAAAAAGAAAAAAAAGAATAACATCAGTGAAAAGGGAAGAGTAAGTATCTCTAGGAAATTATCTCCTTCTTAAAAGTAGTGAGGAAACCGGCAAATTTTTCAGCATAAACATTTTTCAGAACTCAGGAAAATGAGTTCTGAAGAAATCAGAGAGCTTTCTTGTGTTTCCCCTAGATTCCTGGTTTACCTTTGACAAACAGCAGTCTGAAGTTGCAGTTAACATCAGCGGCCTGGTAGTCATCAGAGGGGAAAGAACAGGGCTGACGTTCTGTCAAAGATCCATCACCAGGCAGGTACTATTACTTGACCTGTCTGGTGGTTCCCTGGAAGACCCCACTCACAAGGTTGTCCTTATTTGACCTCTCTCCAAGCTTGCCCAATGGGAAAAGTGTTTGCCCTAACACAATTGGTTAAAAACCACTAGAGACAGTTGTTTATGATCAGAGCTACCTCTAGAAGTAGATAAACAGATGGAGGCAAGAAAAATCAGGGAATTGAGGTGTCCATATATAGGGCTTTGATAAATTCCTACACATTCCTGGAAATGTAGAAAACCATGCAGTAGGTTGTGCCCCATGTTCAGGGAAGACCTGAGAAGACTTTAAGCTCCTGATTCCAGTGGCCCATGAAGCTCTGTGCAAGATGAAGTGGAAGCTAAGCCAGAGTTGTCAGCTGACTGGCTGAAGGTTGAAGGCAAGTCCCAACATGTGCACAGAGCCTCTTCGCAGACTGGGAGACTTACTGAATGCAGGTCTTAAGGAAATTTCCGTCTAATTATTAGCTGACCACTAACTAATGAAGCAAAGGCTTTAGTGGCCACACACGACAAAGAATATAGACTTTACATAATTATTTCACAAAATCCTTAAATGAACAGAACTATAACACAACAAAAATAACAACCTGGGTAGGGGGTGGAGCAGAAATCCGATTTCCAGAGTTGCAACAATATATTATATACTATGTTCGGTTTTAAAGAAAAAAAAAAAATAGAAGATATACAAAGAAATGAGGAAATAAATTCCAAACACAGGAAAAAGATTTAGTCAATAGAAACCATCACTGAGGAAGCCCAGACATTAGACTCATTAGCCAAAGAGATCAATTTTAATATATGCAAAAAATAAAGGAAAGAGAGTGAATTCAGCAAGGTAGCAGGATAGGAGCTTCCAGCACTTGTATCCTTGCAGAAACATCAATTTAAACAATTATCCACACACAAAAATAGTTTTCTAAGAACTAAGGATTCCAGATGATTAATTACAGCAACTGGGGGGAGCACAGAAATAAGAAAAGATGCTTCAAGGGGGATAGAAAATACTGTTTTGCATTACCATCAGCCCTCCCTAAACCTGGGCTGCTCAGTGTGGAGAGAGACACTCTCCCTGCAGGGGAAAGAGAGTGAAGTGAGCACCCAACTTCACTCTGAACCCCATCACAAGACCCACATGAGCCCCTGTAGCCTCAAACTCTGGGCCAACTCCTACAACGCAGCCTGCATGCATGCCTCAGCACCAGCCCAGTTCCCATGGACCTAAGCTCCAGGCAGGGACTTGTGGCCTAAGGCCCACAGTCTGCTACAGGGCCAGGCCAGCCCTTGGGGACCCAGTTTCCAGGCCCATCCCAGTGGTCCCTGGAATCTCATCAGCCTCCATAACCAGAGTCTAGGATTGCCCCAGCTCCAAACTACCTTCATAGAGCCCAGCTCCCAGTCAGCCTCAGCATCAGACAGATACCAGAGGCCCTAGTCCCTAGGCTGGTACCTGTAGACCCAATCTCCCAGTTCACAAAATCACCAGGCCAGTCAGTGTAGATCCAGTGGCCAAGCCCACACCAGTAGCAGCCAGTGCCTGGTTAGCTCACACAGATTCAGGATCCAGGCCCATCTACATGAACCCAGATCCCAGGCCCATTTCCCTTGGCTCTAGCAGCAAGCTTGCCTGCAGATCCAGGCTCTAGGCCAATCCCCACAGACAAGGTACCATACCAAGCCCTGTGGATCAAGCAACAGTCCAGTCCATGTGGACCCAACTGCCAGACCTACCCACCTGCTGACTTAGGCACCAGATTCCAGTAGCACCTGAAAAAACCACCAGAGTAACACAGAATCTCTGGACAGGCTAGCTGGTGAAGGGCTTTCTCTGCCAAAGCCAGTGTTTAAAGACTGAAAGAGGTGACGATATCTCTAGATTTGTACACACCAACACAATACCACAAGGATCATGAATAATCTAGGAAACATGATGCCACCAAGGGAACTAATAAATCTCCAATGACCTTGAAGAAATGGAGACCTATGAATTGTCTGACATAGTATTCAGAATAATCCTCTTAAAGAAATTCAGTGATCTAAAAGAAAACACAGATAGACAACTAACTGAAAGTAGTTAAACAACACAAGAACAAAATTAAAATTTCAACAAACATATGGAAACAATTAAAAAAATCTGACAGAAGTCTGAAAGTTAAATACTATAATCACAGAACTGAAGAATTCAATAGAGAACTTAAATAACAGACTTGACCAAGGAAAAGAAAGAATCAGTGAAATTAAAGTCAGGTCATCTTAATTTATCCATTTGTAGGAGCAAAATGGAAAAAAAAAAAAAAAGAGGAAGAGTGAAAGAAGCCCAAGTTAATTATTTGATGTTATTAAGAGAAGCAATTTGCATATTACTGTAATACCAAAAGGAGAAAAGAAGGAAAAGAGCGGGGGGTGGGGGTCAGACAGTTTATTTAAAGAAATAATGGCTGAGGAGAGAACAAGATAGACTTCCATGGACACACCAAGACACCTATTTATTTTATTTTATTTTTTCAATGTTCCAAAATTCATTGTTTATGCACTAAACACAGTGCTCCACGCAATATGTGCCCTCCTTAATACCCACCACCAGCCTCACCCATCCCCCACCCCTTCCTTTCCGAAATCCTCAATTTATTTCTTAGAGTCCACAATCTCTCATGCTTTCTTTCCCCCTCCTATTTATCCCAATTCACTTTCCCTTTCCTCCTCCTAATGTCCTCCATATTATTCCTTATGCTCCTTATGCTTTAATTAAGTGTAACCATATGATAATTGACTTTCTCTGTTTGACTAATTGCATTCACCATAATCTCCTCCAGTCCCATCCATGTTGATACAAATGTTAGGTATTCATCCTTTCTGATGGTTGTGTAATATTCCATTGTATATAGCAGCCAGGTCCACAATTGCCAAACTGAAAGAGCCAAGGTGCCCTTAAACAGACAAATGGATAAAGAAGATGTGGTCCATATATACAAGACTACACCTATTTAGAGAACAATTCCTCCTGTCAAAATCACAATGAGTTATCCACTTCATATACACAAAGTCTCCTATATTCAGAGAAAAGAAACCAACAGGTGTTGGCAAGGACATGGGGCAGTTGGAAACTTGTACTTAACTAGCAGAAATGTGAAATGGTGCTGCAGCTACTGTAGAAAACAGTTTGGCAGTTCCTGAAAAAGTTAATCCAAGATTACTGTATGACCCAGCAATTCCATGCCTAGGTTTATACATAAAATAATAAAAAAACTGTTACCAAACAAATACATGTGAATTTTCGTGGCAACACTCTTCATAATAGCCAAATGGTAGAAATGACCTGAAAGTCCTTCAATGGATCAGTGGATAACCAAAATGGTTATCCACATGGTATACACATTCAATGGAATGTTACTCAGCCAAAAATATTTATTTGAAATAATGATACTTGTAACAACATGGATAAATGTCAGAAACATTTTGTTAGGTGAGGGAAGTGAGATACAAAAGTCCCCATATTGTATGATACCATTAGAGGAAATATCTGAAATAGGTGAATCTATCAAGACAGAGAGCAATTTTTTGTTCTGTTTTGTTTCCAGGTGCTGGGGGTGGGTGAGAATGGAGACTGATTGCTTAATGAAGAGGGTTTTTTTTTTCCTTCCCTCAGATGGAGGCAAACATTTTAGAACTAGATAGAGGAGGTGGCTGCATGGCATTGAGAAAGTGGTAAACAAAGTTGGTAGAAAAGTTATTACTACAATTTATAATGAAAAAATGAAAATACTAAATAAATCAAAATACTGAATCACTTCCATGTTATTGCTGTTGCTTCTATGTAAAATATTCATGAGATGGACTAGGCCTAAGAAAGGGATTTGCAAAACAGTGGATAGTCACATTATAGATGGGATCATGGCGGTATTTTTTAATGTTCTTTTAATGTGGTGGTATATCACATTTTTAATAATAAATAATAAAAAAATTGATGAAAACTTCCTAAATTTGATGAGAACATTAATCTAGACAGCCAAGACACGCAACAAACTTCAAGTGGGATATAGTCAAACAGACACACAACAAAGCACATCGTAATCAAACTGTTGCAAATGAACGACAAAGAGGTAAGCTTGAAAGCAGCAATATAGAAGTGACTCGCCATGTACAACAGCTCACACAATAAGATTATCAGCTGTTTCCTCATCAGAAACCATGGAGACGAGAAGGCAGTGGAATGAAGTATTCAAAGAACTGAAAGAAAAAGACTGTTGAGCAAGAATTTTATATCTAGGAAAACTATTCTTTAAAGAAATTATGGAAAAATTAAGACGATCCCAGAAAAAAAAAAAAGTGAGAAAAATACTGGTAGTAAACCTACCATGTGAGAAATAGGAAAGGGAGTCAATCAGTCTGAAATGACAAGGCAGTAGATGGTAAAATGAATCCACATTAATAGATGAGTAACACCAATAGAGATAATTTTATAACAAAATAAAAAATATAACAATATGCACACATTTTTTGTCTTTAACCTGTTTTTCACCATCTGGCTTAAAAGGCACTAACACAGGTTTGCTTGGGTGGCTCAGTTGATCAGACATCTGACTCTTGGTTTCAGTTCAGGTCATGCATGATCTCATGGGTTGTGGGATCAAGCCCCACATTGTGCTCCATACCTAGCAGGGAGTCTGCATGAAGGTTCTCTCCCTCTGCATTTCCCACCATTGCACTCTCTCTCTCTCTTTCTCACTCTCTCTCTCTCTCTCCCTGGCAATTCAATTAATCTTTAAAAAATAAAAGACATTGACATAAAGCAATAAGAATAAATCTCTGTGAAAAGGCATAGGGAATAAAGATATAATTTGTGTGGCAATACCATATAAAAGGAGGGTAATATGGAGCTATATAGGAACAATGCTGATTTTAAATATTAAAATTGGATTTTTATTGATCTAAACTAAATCCTTATAAGTTTAGACGTTAATTGTAGCCCCCATAGAAACCACTAAGCAAATAACTAAATATATATATATATATATATATATATATATATATATATACCACTAAGCAAATAACATATATATATATATATATATATATATATATATATATTCTATAATATATATAAAATATATGGCAAATATGTGGCAAGAACATTGAAGTGGTAGTTTGGGGAAAATATGTGTGTGTGTGTGTGTGTGTGTGTGTGTGTGTGTGTGCAAACAAAGCAGAATTTTAGGAATAGAACAACAGCAGAGATCAAAAGACATACAGAAAAAAAAAAAAGAAAAATCCTAGATGAGAACAAAGGTAGTAAGGTCTCTGACATTAGCTGAGGCAACATTTTTTCTGGATATGTGTCCTGAAGCAAGGGAAACCACAACAGAAATAAACCATTGGGACTATATCAAAATAAAAGCCTTCTGCACAATGAAGGAAGAATCAACAGAACTAAAAGGCAACCTAGAGAATGGGAGAAGATATTTGCAAATGATGTATCTGATAAAGGGTTAGTATCTAAAGTACATAAAGAACTTCTACAACTCAACACCCTTGAAAAAAAAATAAATAAGCCAAAAAACAAATCTAAAAGTGGACAAAAGAGAAGAACAAACATTTCTCCAAAGAAGACATCCAGGTGACCAAAAGACACATGAAGGGATGTTAATCATCACTTACCATAAAGCAAGTACAAAAATTAGAGAAAGACAATTATCATATGGTTCCACTCATATGTGGAACTTTAGGAATAGCATGGAGGACATCAGGGAAAGGAAGGGAAAAACTGAAGGAGGGGAAATCAGCGAGACAAACCATGAGAGACTATGGACTCCAGGAAACAAACTGAGGGTTTCAGAGGGGAGGGGATTTGGGGTACAGAGTAGTCAGATGATGGGTGTTAAGGAGGGCATGCATTGTAATGAGCATTGGGTGTTATACACAATGAACCACTGAACGTGATATCAAAAACTAATGATGTACTGTATGGTGGCCCACAACATAATTAAAAAAAAAAAAAGTTTGTACTTTGATTTCTGTAGTCAAAGCTACAATGAGATATCGCCTCGCACGTCAGAATGGCTAAAATCAAAGCACAGGGAAAAAAGTGTTGGCAAGGATGTGGAGGAAAAGAAACACTCATGCACTGTTTGTGGGAATGCAAATGGGTTCAGCCACTTTGGAAAACAGTATAGAGGTTCCTCAAAAATTTAGAAATAAAACTACCCTATGATCCAAGAATCACACTACTGTGTATTTACCCAAAAATTCAAAAACACCATTTCAAAAGGATACATGCACCTCTAGGTTTGTAGCAGCACAATTTACAATAACCACATTATGGGACCCGCCTAAGTGTCCATTGATATATGAATGGATAAAGAAGATATGCTATATATACAAAATCAGATACTGTTCAGCCACAAAAAAGAATTAAATCTTGCCACATATAATGACATGGGTAGAGTTAGAGAGTAAAATGTTAAGTGAAATAAGTCAATCAGAGAATGAGAAATACTATATGATTCCATTCATGTGTGGAATTGAAGAAACAAAACAAATGATCTAGGACAGAGAGAGAAAGAGAGATAAGCCAAGAAACAGACTCTTAGCTATTGAGAACAAACTGATGTTTACCAGAGGGGAGATGGGTGGAGGGAAGTGTGAAATAGGTGATGGGGATTAAGGAGTGCACTTGTGATGTATGGAATTGGGTGATGTATGGAATTGTTGAATCACTATATTATACACCTAAAACTAATATAACGCTACAGTTTAGCTAACTGGAATTAAAATTAAAAAAAAAAAATTACAACTAGGTGGCTCAGTTGGTTTAGCATCTGCCTTCAGCTCAGGTCATGATCTCAGGGTCCTGGGACTGAACTCCATGTCAGTCTCTCTGCTCAGCAGAGAGTCTCTTTCTCCTTACTCTCCCTCTGTGCTCTCTCTCTCTCTCGCTCTCTCAAATAAATAAAATCATGAGTGCTGGGTGTTATACACAATTAATGAATTGTTGAACAGCATACCAAAAACTAATGATGTACTATACGTTGGTTAATTTAATTTAAATTTAAAAATAAAATAAAAACTTACAAATGAAGGACATTGACAATAAAACCAAATAGGCACTATGAAGGGGTAATAGTTCTATAAAATATTAAAACAAATTGTAAAACTAAAAAAAAATAAAATAAAATCAGTATGATACTGACTTGAGAATTGTTAGATAGATCAATTGAAAACAATGTGATGAGGATTACTTCATTAATCAGAAACAAAGAAACAACTTTTTAAAATATGATATGACTGAGAGTTTGTCAATTGTTTATTTTCTAAAGATTTGATTTATTTATTCTAGAGAAAGAGAGAGAATGAAGGGGGAAGGGTAGAGGAGAAGTGAAAGGGAGAGAGAAAATCTCAGACAGACTGTGCATTGGACACAGAGTCTGATGCAGGGCTTGATCTCACGACCCTGGGATCATGAGCTGCACTGAAACCAAGAGTTGGTTTCTTAACGACTGAGCCACCCAGGTAGCCCTGTCAATTGTTTCAAAAAATAAGTCTGGAACAATTCCTATTGTGCCCATGATGAAATTCCAGAAAGCTTCAATAGTTAAGTAGATCAAGTCATAAGAAGTTAAAATAATGTAGGTATTTCTCTAATTCCTTTATGAAGAAGACTTTCTAGGAATAAAAGTAATAGGGGATAAAAACACAGGGGAAATAGTAGTTTAAATAAAAAATAACATAAATCATGGTTTATGACTTCTTTTTTTTAAAAAGATTTTTTATTTATTATTTGACAGAGAGAGATCACAAGTAGGCAGAGAGGCAGGCAGAGAGACAGGAGGAAGCAGGCTCCCTGCTGAGCAGAGAGCCCGATGCGGGGCTCGATCCCAGGACCCCGGGATCATGACCTGAGCCGAAGGCAGAGGCTTTAACCCACTGAGCCACCCAGGCGCCCCGGTTTATGACTTCTTAATATAAATTTGAGAGTGTCAAAATGGCAAAGGAATAAGCTGACTATATACTGTCTTCAAGGAACACACTCAAAGACACAGGAAGTGTTAGAACAAAAAGTGAAGAAATATATACCATGCAAACAGCCAGGAGAATTTGACTAGAGTGGCTATACTAATATTGCACAAAAAAGACTTCAAAACAAAAATTGTGACTAGAAACAAAGAAGAGACTTTTATAATGATAAAAATGGTCAATCCTTTGGTGAGATATAACCATTACAACCGTGTATGCACCATACAACAGACCTCTAAATATGTGAAACAAAAACCAATAGAAGTGATGAGAATAATGGACAATTCAGTAGGAGTAGTTGGAGACTTTATTACCTAACTTTAAATAATGGACAGAACAACTAGACAGAAGATCAATGAATATATAGAAGACTTGAACAACATTATGTGCAAATTGGACCGAACAGATATCAGTAGAACACTCAACCCAACAAATAGCTGCATACACATTAATTTCAAGTGCACAGGAAACATTCTCTGGGATAGATCATGTACTGGGTCATAAAAGGGTCATTAATTTAAAAATTTCAAAGGAAAGTATATTCTCCAACCTAAATGAATAAAATCAGAAATACATAACACAAAGGAATTTGGGAAGTGCACAAATATGTGGAAACCAAAACACAGTTCTAAAGGGACAACAGGAAAAGAAGAAACAACAGGGGAAATCAGAATATACTTTGAGGTAAATGAAAACCTAATCACAAGCTATCAAAGCTTAAGTGATGCAGTGAAAAGAGTGCTTAGAAGAAATTTATAGTTGCAATCACCTATAGACCTTAAATCAGTAACTTAAACTTTCACATTAAGAAACTAGAAAAAAGAGGACTAACCTAAATGCAAAGCAAACATGAAGAAAAAAAATAAAAGAATTAGAGGGAAAACAGAGAATTAAAGAACAATACAAAAAATTAACATAACTAATAATTGGTCCTTTGAAAAGATGAACAAAATTGACAAATCATGTACTAATCTGGCCAAAAACAACAACAAAAAAATAGAATAGACTTAAATACTTAAAATCAGTAATTAAAGATGGGACATTACTGCCTACCTTACAAAAATGGAAAGTATTCTAAGGGAATACTATAAAAAGTTGTATGTCAACAATGAGATAAACTAAACAAAATGGACAATTTTCTAGAGAGCCCCAAAGCATCAAAACTAGCTAGGAAGACTAAACAGATAACCCACATGCAACAATGAAATAGTTTCTATTACAAATTTTGTAATTACAAAAAAAAATTACAAAAAAAAAAAAAGACTTTAAGTAGGGCAAGTGATGAGTACTGGGTGTTATATCCAACTAACGAATTGTTGAACTCTATATCAAAAATTAATGAAAGGGGAGAGATAACGACTAACACCAAGGAAAGAGAAACAATCATCCGAAATTATTATCAACAGTTACATGCCAATAAGTTAAGCAACCTAGGAGAAATGGATGCATTCCTGTAAACCTATAAACTTCCAAGAATGAATCAGGAAGAAACTGACAACCTGAATAGACCAATATCTAGTAACCAGATTGAAGCAGTTATCAAAAACCACCCAAAAAAACAAGAGCCCAGGACCTGATGGATTCCCTGGGGAATTCTGCCAAACATTCAAAGAAAAAAGTAATACCAATAATAATACTAAAAATAAAAATATAATAATAGCTTCCCCTGAAACTGTTTCAAAAAATAGAAACAGAAGGAAAACTCCCAGGTTTTTCTATGAAGCCAGCATTACCCTAATCCCCAAACCAGGCAAAGAGCCCATCAAAAAGGAGAATTTCAGACTAATATCCCTGATGAGTATGGATCCCAAGATTCTCAAAAAGATCCTAGTAATAAGATTCAACAGTACATTAAAAAGATTATCCACCACGACCAGGTGGGATTTATCCCTGGGATGCAAGGTTGGTTCAACATTCACAAATTAATCAATGTGATAGAGCAAATCAATAAGAGAAGAGTGAAGAACCCCATGGTCCTCTCAATTGATGCAGAAAAAGCATTTGACAAGATACAGCATCTATTCTTGATTTAAACTCTTCAAAGTATAGGGATGGAGGGAACATTCAACTTCATAAAATATACCTATCTAATAGAATGTATTCTATATAAAATATCTATACAATATATATACTTATTTATGATATATATTATATATCTATATAATAGAAGATATTCTATATGTCTATATTATATGTAATATATTATATATATCTATATAATAAAATATATCTATATCTATCTATGTGTCTATATAAATGTATCTATATATAAATAAAATATTTCTATGAAAAACCAAGAGCGAATATCATTCTCAATAGGGAAAAGCTGACAGCCTTCCCTTTGAGATCAAGAACAGGATAAGGAGGCCCACTCTCACCACTCTTGTTCAACATAAAACTAGAATTCCTAGCAACGGCAAACAGAACAAAGAAATAAGTGTATTCAAATTGAGAAAGAACAAATCTAAGTCTCTCTGTTCACAGATGACATGAAACTTTATATGAAAAACCCAACAGACTCCACCCCCAAATTACTAGAACTCATACAGCAATTCAGAAATGTGGCAGGATACAAAATCAATGTACAGAAATCAGTTGCTTTCTTATACACTAACAATGAAAATATAGAAAAGGAAATTAGAGAATCAATTCCATTTGCTATAGCACCAAGAAACATAAGATACGTGGGAATAAACCTAACCAAAGAAGTAAAGGATCTGTACTCGAGGAACTACGAACACTCATGAAAGAAATTGAAGAAGACACAGAAAGATGGAAATCATGGATCAAAAGAATAAACATTGTTAAAATGTCTGTACTGCCTAGAGCAATCTATACTTTCAATGCTATTCAGATCAAAATTCCACTGACGTTTTTCAAAGTGCTGGAACAAACAATCCTAAAATTGGTATGGAATCAGAAAAGACCCCGAAATGCTAAGGAAATGTTGAAAAAGAAAAACAAAACTGGGAACATCACGTTGCCTGATTTCAAGCTTTACTACAAAGCTGTGATCACCAAGACAGCATGGTACGGGCACAAAAACAGACACATAGACCAGTGGAACAGAGCTGGGAGTCCAGATATGGACCCACAACTCTATGGTCCAATAATCTTGAACAAGGCCGGAAAAAATATCCAGTGGAAAAAAGACTGTTTCTTCAATAAATGGTGGTGAGTAATTCAGACAGCTATGTATAGAAGAATGAAACTCGACCATTCTCTTACACCATATACAAAGATAAACTCAAAATGGATAAAAGAGCTCAACGTGAGACAGGAATCCATCAGAATCCTAGAGGAGAACATAGGCAGTAACCTCTTCGATATCAGCCACAGCAACTTCTTTCAAGATATGTCTCCAAAGGGAAAGGAAACAAAAGCAAAAACAAACTTTTGGGACTTCATCAAGACCAAAAGCTTCTGCACAGCAAAGGAAACAGTCAACAAAACAAAAAGGCCACCTACAGAATGGGAGAAGATATTTGCAAATGACAGTACAGACAAAAAGCTGATATCCAGTATCTATAAAGAACTTCTCAAACTCAACACACACAAAACAGATAATCATGTCCAAAAATGGGCAGAAGACATGAACAGACACTTCTCCAATGAAGACATACAAATGGCTATCAAACACATGAAAAAATGTTCATCATCACTAGCCATCAGGGAGACTCAAATCCAAACCACACTGAGATACCACCTTACGCCAGTTAGAATGGCCAAAATTAACAAGACAGGAAACAACATGTGTTGGAGAGGATGTGGAGAAAAGGGAACCCTCTCACACTGTTGGTGGGAATGCAAGTTGGTGCAGCCACTTTGGAGAACAGTGTGGAGATTCTTTCAGAAATTACAAATAGAGCTTCCCTATGACCCTGCAATTGCACTACTGGGTATTTACCCCAAAGATACAGATGTAGTGAAAAGAAGGGCCATCTGTACCCCAATGTTTATAGCAGCCATGGCCACGGTCGCCAAACTGTGGAAAGAACCAAGATGCCCTTCAACGGACGAATGGATAAGGAAGATGTGGTCCATACACGCTATGGAGTATTATGCCTCCATCAGAAAGGATGAATACCCAACTTTTGTAGCAACATGGACGGGACTGGAAGAGATCATGCTGAGTGAAATAAGTCAAGCAGAGAGAATAAATTACCATATCGTTTCACTTATTTGTGGAGCATAGGAAATAACATGGAGGACATGGGGAGATGGAGAGGAGAAGAGAGTTGGGAGAAATTGGAGGGGGAGACGAACCATGAGAAACTGTGGACTCTGAAAACCAACCTGAGGGTTTTGAAGGGGCGGGAGGTGGGAGGTTGGGTGAGCCTGGTGGTGGGTATTAAGGAAGGCACATATTGCATGGAGCACTGGGTGTGGTGCATGGGCAATGAATTGTGGTAGGCTGAAAAGAAATTTAAAAAAAATGAAAATTTTTAAAAGAAAACAGGGATTTTAATAGAGATTGCACTGAATCTGTGTTTCATTTTGAGCAGTATAGACATTTTAACAATATTCTTTTAGCCCATGAACAGAAGACGTCATTTCATTTGCTTGTGTCTTTAATTTCTTTCTTTCAGCAGTGTTTTGTAATTTGCAATGTACACATCTTTCATCTCCTCAACTAAATTTATTCCTGAGTGTTATATTCTTTTCCGTGCTATTGTAAATGGAAATATTTTCCTAATGTCATTTTCAGGTGGTACCTTGCTATGGTTTAGAAAGAGAACTGATTTTTATATGTTGCATTTGTATCCTGCAACTTTATGGGATTCACAGAAAGACAAAGAGAACACGATTTCACTTACACGAGGCACCTAAAATAGTCAAAATCATGGGCGGTCTTTGTCAGCTTCCACCATGGTGCACTGTGGCCAGAGCCAAAGAATGCAGAAGGTGATGGTTCAGTCCATCAACCTCATCTTCAGATACTTGCAAAGTAGATCTCAGATTCAGGTGAGACCTTATGAGCAAGTGACCATGCTGGTAGAGGGCTATATCATTGGTTTTGATGAGTACATGAATCTCATATTAGGTGATGCTGAAGAGAATCATTTTGAAACAAATTCAAGAAAACAACTGTATTGAATTATGCTAAATGGAGATAATATTACCCTCCTCTAAAGTGTCTCCAACTAGAAATGATCAACAAAGTGAGAAATTCTTGAGACGGTCATTTTGTTTGTTTTCTTAGATGTCTCCTTTGTTGGAAATGTAGTTCTAAAACCTTTGTTTGTATTGTTTTGACTACCTCTATGTTATTACCGGAGGACAATAAATGCTGTGGGATTGTTTTTATTTTAAAAAATAGTCAAACTCATAGAATCAAAGAATAAGATGGTGGTTGCCAGGGACTAGGGATGGGGGAAATGGGGAGCTGCCAATCAGTGGGCATAAACTTTGGTTGTACAACATGAATAATTCAAAAGATCTGCTGTACATCACTGTGCCTATCACTAGCAATACCATATTGTATGCTCAAAGAGATTTTTTTGAGAAGGTGGATCTCATGTTAAGTGTTCTTACCATAATAATAAAAAAAAACACAAAATAAAGACAACTGTGCCATCCCCCCAAAAACAAACAAACAAACAAACAAAATAAAACAGATAATCACGTAAAAAAAATGTGCAGAAGTCATGACCAGACACATATCCAAAGAAGACATACAAATGGCTAACAGACACATGAAAACAAGTTCATCATCACTAGCCATCAGGGAGATTCAAATCAAAACCATATTGAGATAGCACCTTAAACCAGTTAGAATGCCCAGAATTAACAAGACAGAAAACAACAAGTGTTGGAGAGGATGTGGAGAAAGGGGAACCCTCTTACGCTGTTGGTGGAAATGCAAGTGGGTGCAGCCACATTGGAGAACAGTGTAGAGATTCCTTAAGAAATTAAAAATAGAGCTACCTTGGGGCGCCTGGGTGGCTCAGTGAGTTAAAGCCTCTGTCTTCGGCTCAGGTCATGATCTCAGGGTCCTGGGATCGAGCCCCACATGGGTCTCTCTGCTCAGCAAGGAGCCTGCTTCCCTTCCTCTCTCTCTGCTTGCCTCTCTCCTTACTTGTGATCTCTGTCTCTCAAATAAATAATTTTTAAAAAATAGAGCTACCTTATGGAGCTGCAATTGCCTTACTGGCTATTTACTCCAAAGATACAGATGTAGTGAAAAGAAAGACCATATGTACCCCAATGGCCATAACAGCAATGGCCACAGTGGCCAAAAAGTAGAAAGAGCCAAGATGCCCTTCAAAAGATGAATGGATAAAGAAGATATGGTCCATATATACAATGGAATATTACACCTCCATCAGAATGGATGAATACCCAACTTTTGTATCAACATGGATGGGACTGGAGGAGATTATGCTGAGTGAAATAAGTTAAGCAGAGACAGTCAATTATCATATGGATTCATTTACTTGTGCATCATAAGGAATAACACAGAGAACATTGAGAGAAAGAGAGGAGAAGGGAGTTGGGGGAAATTGGAAGGGGAGACGAGCTATGAGAGACTCTGAACTCTGAGAACCAAACAGGATTTTGGAGGGGAGGGAGATGAGGGGTTGCGTGAGCCTGTTGGTGGGTGTTAAGGAGGGCATGTATTGCAAGGAGCTCTGTGCGTGGTGCATAAACACTGAAAAAATAAATTTTAAGTTAAAAATAATAATTATTTTGATTTAACAATATATTTAAAGATCAGAAACATTAATGATGTAATATATCTTGGCTAACTGTACATAGTAAAAAAGGGAAATTTTTAAAAGTCTAGAATCAGATGGATTCACTTATGATTTCTTCCAAACATTTAAAGAATAAACACCAACCCTTCCCAAACTATCTCATTATATGAGACTAGTATTACCATGATATCAAAACATCATTACAGAAATCATTGAGAAAACACTAGCAGTCTTAATCTACCAAGTGTAATGTTTATATACCATGATTAAGTGGGATTTATTCCAGGAACCCAAGGTTCCCTCAACATACCAACATCTATCAGGTTATTACACCATATTAATAAACAACAAAACCACAGGATCCTTTCAATAGATGCAGGGAAAGCATTTTGCAACACCCAACACCACTTTATGATAAGAAGAAAACACACTGAGGAAAAAACTAAAAAATTTAGAAGGAACATCATCACCCTGATAAAGGGCATCTAAGAAAAGCTCAGAGCTAATACCATCCATACTCATCAGTGATAGACTGAAATCTTTTCACCTGAGGTTAGGAAAAAGACAATGTCTATTCTTACCACTCCTATTCAACATGGTACTAGAGGTTCTAGGCAGGACAATTAGAAAATAAAAACTAACAGAAGTCATTCAGATTGGAAAGAAGTAAATTAAACTATTTTTTGCTTGTTTGCAGATGATATGATCTTGTATGTAGAGTACCCAAAAGAATCCCACAAAATTAAAAAAAAAATTACAAGTAGTCAAGGTTACAGGATACAAGAGCAATAACAAAATTCATGTGCACTTCTATACACTATTACTGAAATGGATTTAAGAAGACAATTCCAGTAGTTTGCCCATGTATCTGCTCTCTGCTCATTCTGTACCAGAAAAGTTCAATCTGTGTGAACATGGTGATTTAAACCTATTGTGGGTCACAGCGAAAAGCTGCTACAAGGATATCTGCATTTTTCCCACAAAATACTTAGAAATAAATTTAATAACAGAGGTACAAGAATTTGTACACTGAAGGCTACAAAATATCATTGATGGAAATTAAGGACTCCTATATGTGAAAAGACATTCTCTGCCCCTATACAGAAGACTTAATATGATTAAGACGACAATACTCAAGGGGAGGGTTAAACTGGAGGAGTAGTAGTTGGACCCTGAGCTTGCCTCATTCCTCAAATACAACTAGATCAACATCCAACTATTTGGAACAGCTAGGAATATGATATGAGGATTAAGAAAGCAATCTGCACAGTTGGAGGCAAAGTATGTGGCAGATTCGAGATTCAGAGCCATGAATCCAGGGAGAGAAAACCTGAGGGGCCTCAAAGGGGAGGGAACCCTTTTTGTGGAGCAAAATCAGGGAGAGGGAGAGCAGGAGAGACTGCAGCCAGTAGGGATTACACAACAAGCCTCAGTGAGGAAATCCCCTCAGTCCTGCCAGGAGAGATCACTCCTTTTCCTGGAGTAAATTTGGAAGAGCATACTTTAGGTACATTTGGAAGAGCATACTTTACCTCTCCAAGGACAAAATGGCAGATGGGAGCCATTGAGAGACACTCAACAGCAGGGACAGAGGTGTGTGCAAAGTGCAGATACCTTTGTAACAGCTTTTCTCTGTGAGCTACAATATGCTTCAACCACCTTGTGCACACCAAGTGTGTGCTTCTCTGGGACAGAACTGACCAGAGAAAAGATACACACCCAGACAGCAGATAACCTGGCTGCCACTTTCCATTGTCTGCCAAAATAGAGTCAAGCTTCTGTATGACTGCTTCTCTGGGACAAAAAGGAGGGGTAGGAGACTGAGTAATGCCAGATGGCAGATAACCTTGCTGCAGCTTTTCACTGTGTGTCACAATAAACTCTAGCCCCCATGCACACACTGTGACTGCTTTCCTGGGAGAGGATGTTGCTGGGTGTGCCACAAGGCTCTCCTCCAGGGGAAGGGACTGGGTTTGTTCCTTGCCAGGCCTTTAAAACTTGGGGTTTTGAATCCCAGCACAAGTATCTCCCTGCAAAACCAACACTACCAGGGCAACACCTCTACATATTATAGTGAAGCTTGAAGATTACAAAAATAAAGAGAAAGTCCTGAAAGCAACTGGGGACAAGTAGTCCTTAAAATACACGGTTAAACACATAAGGCTGGCAGTAGACCTGCCTACAGAGACCTGGCAGGTGAGGAAGGACTGGCATGATATATTCAATGTGTGAACGAGAAAAAAATATGCAGGCAAGGATACTTTATCCAGCAAGGCTGTTATTCAGAAAGAAGGAGAGATAAAGAGTTTCCAAGACAAACAAACACTAAAGGAATTCATGAACACTAAACCAGTCCTACAAGAAATATTAAAGGGGACCCTAACAGTGGAGACATAGACCAAAAGTAACAAAGTCCAGAAAGGAACAGAGACAATCTACAAGAACAGGGACTTTACAGGCAATACGATGGCACTAAATTCGTATCTTCCAAGAATTACTCTAAATGTAAATGGACAAAATGTTCCAATCAAAAGACAGAGGGCATCAGAATGGATTAAAAAGAAAAAAAAAATCAATCTGCTGCTTACAAGAGACTTGTTTGAACCCCAAGACACCTCCAGATTGACAGTGAGGGGGTTGAGAAAAATGTATCTTGCTAATGGACATCAAGAGAAAGATAGAGTAGCCATTCACTTAACAGACAAACTAAATTTTGGACCAAAAACTGTAATAAGAGATGAAATGGGACTATATCAAAATAAAGGGGTCTATCAAACAAGAAGATCAAACATTTGTAAATATTTATGTCCCTAACTTGGGAGCAGCCAAATATATCAGTCAATTAATAACAAAACTAAGAAAACATTTTTCAGGCAAGGTGGTGGAGAAGTAGCAGGCTGAGATGACATCAGGTAGCAGGAGATCAGCTAGATAGCTTATCAAACCATTCTGAACACCTAAAAATCCAACAGGAGATCAAAGAGAAGAAGACCAGCAATTCTAGAAACAGAAAATCGACCACTTTATGGAAGGTAGGACTGGTGAAGAAGTGAATCCAAAGCGATGGGAAGATAGGCCATGGGGGGAGGGGCTGGCTCCCGGAAAGCAGCGGAGCAACAGAGCACAAAATCAGAACTTTTTGAAGTCTGCTCCACTGAGGGACATCACTCCAGAGGCTAAGCCGGGAGAAGCCCACGTGGAAACAGTGTGATCTCAGGTCCTGCGGAGTCACAGAAAGATCAAGGGTATCTGAGTGTAGCAGCACTAGCAGGTATTAGAGCAGGGAAGCCAGCTACAGAGACAGAGCTGAGGAGTGAGCTCTCAACTCGGGGTTATCCTAAATTGTGATCCATAGCACAAGCCACTGCTCTGTGAGCAGGGACCACACAAGATCCGGGGACACCCCCCTGGAAGAGTGCAGGGATCTGTGGGGTTTGGAGACTCCAGGCAGGGCTGTGTGCCAGAGACAGAGATGCTTGGTCACAGGCTGGGTTAGCTTGGAGTGCAGCCGGAGGCCAGGGAGATGGGAGTGATTGAGTGCTTTTCTCTGAGGGTACACTGAGGAGTGGGGCCCTGAGCTCTCGGCTCCTCCAGGCCAGAGATTGGGAGGCCACCATTTTCATTCCCATCCTCTGGAACTCTATGGAAAGCGTTCAGGGAACAAAAACACCCAAAAGCGAACACGAGAGGATTACTTAGCCTGGCCCCTGGTAAGGGCGATGCAATTCCTCCTCGGGCAAAGACACTTGACAATCACTACAACAGGCCCCTCCCCCAGAAGACCATCAAGAAATCCAGCCAAGACCAAGGTGACTTACCAAAGAGAACAGTGGGATTCCAGAGGAGGAGAGAGCAAAGCATGGAATTCAAGTCTTTCTCCCCATGATTTTTTAGTCTTGCAAAGTTAATTAATTTTTTTTAATTTTATTTTTTTCTTCTCCTAATTTTTTTTAACTTTTACTCTTTCTTCTTTTAATGTCATTATTATACTTATATTTTATCCTTCATTTTATCTAACTATTTTTTGTAACACATAGGGTTTTTTTCTTCTAAAAACAAATTAGGATACAACTTCTAATAGATCAAAATACACCCTAAATCTAGCACAGGGTTTTGTTCTAGTCTCCAGCCTGAGCAAATTCTCTCCACTTTCTTTTTCTTTATTCTCCCAACCAACTTATCTTATCAAATCCTTCTTTAGAAATAAAAAAAAAAAATCATCTTTTTGTCATACTCCATCCCTTCATCAAGTTTACCCTTATATATTTTTTTTTAATTTTTGAAAATTTTGGGAGGTAGTTTCTTCTAAGAGACCAAAATACCCCCCAAATTAAGTGGGGGACACTGTTCTACTCACCAGTCTAATACATATATTTTCTTTTTTATATTTTTCTTTTTTTTTTCTGAACTTCTTCTTACCCTCATTCTTCCCCGCATGATTTGGGGTCTCTTCTGAATTGGTTAAAGGGTATTGTCCTGGGGTCTTTGCCACCCTTTTAGTATTGTATTTGCTCCTTAATATATTCTTATCTGGATAGAATGACAAGACAGAAAAACTCACCTGAAAGAAAAAAAAAAAAAAAAAGAACAAGAGGCAGTACCAAGGGCTAGGGACCTAATCAACAGACATTGGTAATATGTCAGACCTAGTGTTCAGAATGACGATTCTCAAGGTGCTAGCTGGGTTTGAAAAAGGCATGGAAGATTTTAGAGAAATGCTGTCTGGAGAAATAAAAGCCCTTTCTGGAGAAATAAAAGAACAAAAATCTAACCAAGTTGAAATTTTAAAAAGCTATTAATGAGGTGTAATAAAAAATGGAGGCTCTTACTGCTAGGATAAATGAAGCAGAAGAGAGAATTAGTGATATAGAAGAACAAATGATGGAGAATAAAGATCCTGAGCAAAAGAGAGACAAACAACTACTGGAGCACGAGGAGAGAATTCAAGAGATAAGTGGTACCACAAGACGAAACAACATTAGAATAACTGGGATTCCAGACGAAGAAGAAAAAGAGAGGAGAGCAGAAGGTATATTGGACAGAATTATTGCAGAGAAGTTCCCTAATATGGCAAAGGGAACAAGCATCAAAATCCAGGAGACATAGAGAACCCCCCTCAAAATCAATAAGAATAGGTCCACACCCCATCACCTAATAGTAAAATTTACAAGTCTTAGCGACAAAGAGAAAATCCTGAAAGCAGCCCGGGAAAAGAAGTTTGTAACATACAATGGTAAAAATATGAGATTACAGCAGACTTATCCACAGAGACCTGGCAGTCCAGAAAGAACTGGCATGATCTATACAGAGCACTAAATGAGAAAAACATGCAGCCAAGAATACTATATTCAGCTGGGCTATCATTGAAAATAGAAGGAGAGATAAAAAGCTTCCATGACAAACAAAAACTCAAAGAGTTTGTAAACACCAAACCAGCTCTACAGGAAATATTGAAAGGGGTCCTCTCAGCAAAGAGAGTGTCCAAAAGTAGTAGACCAAAAAGAAAGAGACAATATACAGTAATAGTCATCTCACAAGCAATACAATGGCACTAAATTCATCTCTCTCAATAGTTACCCTGAATGTAAAAGGGCTAAATGTCCCAATCAAAAGACACAGGGTATCAGAATAGATTAAAAAAAAAAACACATTATGCTGTCTACTGGAAACTCATTTTAGAACCAAAGTCACCTCCAGATTTAAAGTGAGGGGGTGGAAAATAATTTACCATACTAATGGACATCAAAAGAAAGCTGAGGTGGCGATCCTTATATTGGATCAATTAGATTTTAAGCCAAAGACTAAAAAGAGATGAGGAAGACACTATATCATACTCAAAGGGTCTGTCCAACAAGAAGATCTAACAATTTTAAATATCTATGCCCCTAACATGGGAGCAGCCAACTATATAAACCAATTAATAACAAAATCAAAGAAACACATAGAAAATAATACAATAATAGTAGGGGACTTTAACACTCCCCTCCCTGAAATGGACAGATCATTCAAGCAAGAATCAACAAGGAAATAAAGGCCTTAAATGACACACTGGACCAGATGGACATCACAGATATATTCAGAATATTCCATCCCAAAGCAACAGAATACACATTCTTCTCTAGTGCACATGGAACATTCTCCAGAAGAGATCACATCCTGGGTCATAAATCAGGTCTCAACCGGTATCAAAAGTTTGGGATCATTCCCTGCATATTTTCAGACCACAATGCTCTGAAGCTAGAACTCAATCACAAGAGAACATTTGGAAAGAACCAAAATACATGGAGACTAAAAAGCATCCTTCTAAAGAACTAACGAGTCAACCAGGAAATTAAATAAGAATTTTTAAAATTCATGGAAACAAATGATACTGAAAACACAACTGTTCAAAATCTGTGAGACACAGCAAAGGCAGTCCTGAGAGGAAAATATATGGTGATACAAGCCAATCTCAAGAAACAAGAAAGGTCTCAAATACACAACCTAACTCTATACCTAAAGGAACTGGAGAAAAAACAAGAAAGCCTAAACCCAGCAGGAGAAGAGAAATAATCAAGATCAAAGCAGAAATCAATGAAATAGAACCCCAAAACCACAATAGAACAAATCAAAGAATCTAGGAGCTGGTTCTTTGAAAGAATTAATAAGATTGATAAACCCCTGGCCGGACTTATCAAAAAGAAAAAAGAAAGGACCCTAATATATAAAATCATAAATGAAAGAGGAGAGATCACAACCAACACCAAAGAAATACAAACAATTATAAGAACATCAAAAATCTCCCAAAAAAACAAGAGCCCAGGGCCAGACGACTTCCCAGGGGAATTCTACCAAACATTTAAAGAAGAATTAATTCCTATTCTCCTGAAACTGTTCCAAAAAACAGAAATGGAAGGAAAACTTCCTAACTCATTTTATGAGGCCAGCATCACCTTGATCCCAAAAACCAGACAAGGATCCCATCAAAAAAGAGAATTACAGACCAATATCCTTGATGAACACAGATGCAAAAATTCTCACCAAAATACTAGCCAATAGGATTCAACAATACATTAAAAGGATTATTCACCATGACCAAGTGGGATTTATTCAGTGCTGCAAGGTTGGTTCAACATCTGCAAATCAATCAATGTGATACAATGCATTAATAAAAGAAAGAACAAGAACCTTATGATACTTTGTCAAAAAGCATTTGACAAAGTACAGCATCCTTTCCTGATCGAAACTCTTCAAAGGGTAGGGATAGAGGGCACATACCTCAATATCACCAAAGCCATCTATAAAAAACCCACCACGATTATCCTTCTCAATGAAGAAAAACTGAGAGCTATTCCACTAAGGTCAGGAACACGGCAGCGATGTCCATTATCACCACTGCTATTCAACATAGTATTAGAAGTTCTAACCTCAGCAATCAGACAACGAAAAGAAACTAAAGACATCCAAATCTGCAAGGAAGAAGTCAAACTATCACTCTTTGCAGATTATATGATACTCTATGTGGAAAACCCAAAAGACTCCACTCCAAATCTGCTAGAACTTGTACAGGAATTCAGGAAAGTGTCAGGATATAAAAATCAATGCTCAGAAATCAGTTACATTTCTTTACTCTAACAACAAGACATAATAAAGAGAAATTAAGGAGTCACGCCCATTTACAATTGCACTCAAAACCCTAAGATACCTAGGAATAAACCTAATCAAAGAGGCAATGAATCTATCCTCAGAAAACTACAAAGTACTCATGAAATAATTTGAGGAAGAAACAAAGAAATGGAAAAATGTTCCATGCTCATAGATTGGAAGAACAAATATTGTGAAAATGTCTATACTACCTAAAGCAATCTATACATTTAACAGAATCCCTATCAAAATCCCATCCATTTTTTTCAAAGAAATGGAACAAATAATCCTAAAATTTATATGGAACCAAAAAAGACCTCAAATAGCCAGAGGAATGTTGAAAAAGAAACCCAAACTATGGAAATAACTAGAAGCCCATCAACAGATGAATGGATAAAGAAGATGTGGTATAAATCTCACCATTTGCGACAACGTGTATGGAACTATAGGTATTATGCTTAGTGAAATAAGTCAATCAGAGAAAGACAACTATGATATGATCTCCCTGATATGAGGAACTGGAGATTCAACATGGGGGGTTTATGTGGTAGGAAAAGAATAAATGAACCAAGATGGGATCGGGAGGGAGACAAACCATAAGAGACTCTTAATTTCACAAAACAAGTGGGGGTTGCTTGGGGGAGGGAGAGGGAGAGGGTGGTGGGGTTATGGATATTGGGGAAGGTATGTGCTATGGTGAGTGATGGGAAGTGTGTAAACTTGGCGATTCACAGACCTGTACCCCTGGGTCTAATAATACATTGTATTTTAATAAAAATAAATAAATAAAAAGAAAAACAAAACTAAAAAAACACATTGATAATAATATAATAATGTTAGGGGACATTAACACCACACTGACAGCAATGGACAGATCATCTAAGCAGAAGATCAACAAGGAAGCAAGGACTTTGAATACCACACTGGAAAAGATGGCACCACGGGCATATTTAGAACATTTCATCCTTAAGCAGCAGAACACACATTCTTTCTGAGTGCACATGGAACATTCTTCAGAATTCATCAAATACAGGGTCACAAATCAAGTCTCAACCAATACAAAAAGAGTGATACCATAACATGCATATTTCGAGAGCACAATGCTATGAGATTTGAAGTCAACTACAATAAAAAATTTGGAAGGACCCCAAATACTCAGAGGTTAAAGAACATCTTACTGAAGAATGACTGGTTCAGGCAAGAAATTTTAAAAATATATATTAAAAAATACGAAGAAGCAAATGAAAATGAAAACATGAGAGTTCAAAACCTTTGGGATTCAGCAGAGACAGTCCTAACAGGAAAGCAGATAACAATAGTCTTCCTCAAGAAACAAACAAAAAAGTCTCAAATACACAATCTAACCTCACACCTAAAGGACCTGAAGGGGGGAAAAAACAGCAAGTAAATACTAATTCCAGCAAGGTAAGAGAAAAAATAAAGATGAGAGCAGAATCAATGATATAGATTTTTTTTTTATAAAAAATGAAGCAGTAGAACAGATCAATGGAACTAGCAGCTGGATAAAGTGATAAAATGATTGATAGTGATGAAAGGATTGAAGTGATAAAAGGATTGATAAACCCCTAGCCAGGCATATCAAAAAGAGAAGACAAAGAACCCAAATACATAAAATCAGGACTGAAAGAGGAGAGATCACCATCAGGAAAATAAATATAATTATAAGAGACTATGATAAGCAATTGTGTTCCAAGAAATTAGGCAATCTAGAAGAAACTGATGCATTCCTAGACACATATAGACTCCCAAAATTGAAACAGGAAGAAATAGAAAACCTGAACGGACCTATTGCCAACAAATAATTCGAATCAGCAATCACAAATCTCCCAAAAAACAAGAGTCCAGGGCCAGATGGCTTCCCAGGGGAATTCTACCAAACAACCAAGGAAGAATTAATATGTAATCTTTTCAAATTATCCCAAACAATAGAAATGGAAGGAAAACTTCAGGAGTCATTCTACAAGACCAGTATTATGTTGATCCCCAAACCAGACAAGAACCCCACTAAAAAGAATTACAGACCAATATCCCTGATGAGCATGATTGCAAAAGTTCTCATCAAGATCCTAGCTAATACGATCCGACAGTAGCACATTAAAAGGATTATACACCATGACCAAGTGGGATTTATTCCTGAGCTGCAGGGGTGGTTCAACATTCACAGTTCAATCAACATGATACACCACAGTAGTAAAAGAAATAATGAGAACCATATGATCCTCTCAACTGTGGAGAAAAAAAAAATAACAAAATACAAAATCCTTTCTTGGTAAGAACACTCCACCATATAGGGACAGAAAAAAACATACCTCGATGTCATAAAAGCCATATACAAAAGACCCACAGTGAATATCATCCTAAATGGGGGGAAAATAGAGCTTTTCCTCTAAGGTCAGGAACACAGCAGGGATAGCCACTTTCAGCACTGTTGTTCAGCATAGTACTGGAAGTCCTAACCTCAACAATCAGACAACAGAAAGTATCAAAGGCATGCAAATCTTCAAAGAAAAAGTCAAACATTCACTCTTTGCAGATGACTTGATACTCTCCGTAGAGAACCTGAAAGATTCCACCAAAAAATTTGCTAGAACAGACATGGGAATTTAGCTAAGTCGCAGGTTATAAAATCAAAGCAAAGAAGTCTGTTGCATAGCTATACACTAAAATCGAAGCAATAGAAAGAGAAATCAAGTACTCGATCCCATTTCAATGGCACCAAAAAACATAAGAAACCAAGGGATAATCATAACCAAAAAGGTAAATGATTTGTGCTCTGAAAGCTATACACTACTTATGAAAGAAATTGAAGAAGACATGAAGAAATGGAAAAACATTCCATGCTCATGGATTGGAAGAACAAATATTGTTTAAAATGTATCTGCTACCCAAAGCAATCTACATATTCAATGCAATCTCTATCAAAATATCGTTTTTTCACAGAGTGGAAACACATAGTCCTAAAATTTGTATGGAAACAAAAAAGATCCTGAATTGTCAAAGAAATGTCGAAAAAGGAAATCAAAGCTGGAGTCATCACAATTCTGGATTCCAGTTATATTACAGTGCTGTAATAATCAAGACATCATGTTACTGGCACAAAAACAGACACATAGATCAAAGGAACAGAACAGAGAACCCAGAAATGAACCCTGAACTCTATAGTAAACTTATCTCTGACAGAACAAATAAAGAATATCCTATGCAAAAAAGAGAGTCTCTTCAATAAATGCTACAGGAAAAATTAGACAGTCACATGCATAAGAATCAAACTGGACCATTTTCTTACACTATACACAAAAATAAACTCAAGATGGATGAAAGACCTCAGTGCGAGACAGGAATCCATCAGAATCCTAGAGGAGAACACAGGCAGAAAACTCTTTGACCTTGGGCACAGCACCTTCTTTCTAGACATCTCACCAAAGGCAATGGAACAAAAAGAAAACAGAATTGAACCATTGTAATTTCATTTGGATTAAAAAAAAATATTTTTGCAGTAATAGAAACAATCACCAAAACTAAAGGGCAGCCTACAGAATAGGAGGAGATATTTTTAAATGACATATCATATAAAGGGGCAGTAGCCAAAATCTTTAAGAAACTTATCAAACTCAAAACATCTCCCCAAAAAATCGAATCAGGAAATGTTCAGAACACGTAGAGGAATATTTCTCCAAAGAAGACCTACAAATGGCTAACAGACACATGGATAAATGCTCAACATCATTCCACATCAGGGAATGACCAAATCAAAAGCACAATGAGATACCACCTCACACCAATCAGAATGGCTAAAACGAACATTTCAGGAAACAACAGGTGTTAGTGAGGATGTGGAGAAAAGGGAACCTTCTTACACTGTTGGTGAGAATGCAAACTGGTTTAGCCACTCTGCAAAACAGCATGGAGGTTCCTAAAAGTTAAAAATACAACTACCTTATGACACAGCAATTTCACTACTAGGTATTTATCCAAACGATACAAAGATAGTGATTCAAAAGGGCATGAGCACCCCAATAGCAACAATGTCCATAATAGCCCAAATATGGAAAGTTAACTCAGGTATCCATTGACAGAGGAGTGGATAAAGAAGAGGTGGTATAGGCGTGCCTGGGTGGCTTGGTCAGTTAAGCATCTGCCTTTTGTTCAGGTCATGATTCCAGGGTCCTGTGATGGAGCCCTGCATCGGGCTCCCTGCTCAGTAGAGAGCCTGCTTCTCTCTCTCCCTCTGCCTGCCCCTCACTCTGTTTGTGCTCTCTCTCTCTCTCTGACAAATAAATAAATAAAGTAGTTAGGAAAAAAAGAACACACACACACACACACACACACACACATATATATATATATATATATATATATATATATATATATATATATATATACACACATACATATGTGTATGTATGTATGTATGTATGTATTGGAATATTATTCAGCCATCACAAAGAATGAAAAATGAAATCTTGCCATTTTCAATGATGCAGTTGGAACTAGAGGGTATTGTGCTAAGCAAAATAAGCCAGTTAGTGAAAGACAATTATCAGATTATTTCACTTATATGTGGAATTTAAGAAACAAAACAGATGAACATAGGGGAAGGGAGGGAAAAACAAAGTAAGATAAAAGGGAAGAGAGAGGCAAGCCATAAGAGACTCTTAACTATAGGAAACAAGCTGTAGGTTGCTGGAGGAGGGGTGGGTGGGGCAAATGGGGTAACTTGGGCATTAAGGAGGGCACTTGATGTAATGAACACTGGGTGTTGCATGCAACTGACGAATCAGTAAATTCTGCCCTTGAAACTAATAACATAGTATATGTTAACTTAATTGAATTAAAACACAAAATTTTTTAAAAAAGTGATGATACTCTCTAAATATACCAACAGTTTAAATGCAAACCCTAAACCCTACCAAACTCTCAGTAAGCTTTTCTTCTGACATTGAACAACTGATGTTAAAATCCACGGAGGAATTTCAGAAAATGAGAATTGTCAAAACAGCGATTTTTTAAGGAAAAGAAAAAAGATGAACAAAGTTAGAGGACTCACTATTTATGTTTTCAGAGCATACTAAGTGGTGGATCATTAAATTATACTCCTGAAAGCAATATTACCCCATATGTTAACTAACTAGAATTTAAGTAAAACCTTGAAACAAATAAACCAAAAACCTACTACAGAGCCACAGAAATTAAGACTATGCGGTACTGGCATAAAGAAGGGCGTATAGACCAATGGCATAGAATTGAGAGTCCAGGAATAAATTGATATGTTCATGGTCAATTGATTTTCAATGAGGATGCTAAGAAAACTAAAATGGAGGCATAATATTATTTTCATCAAATGGTGCACAGACAACTAAATACCACATACAAAAGGAATGCAATTGGAACCCTACAGAACACTATATACAAATATTAATGTATAGTATAGATCAGACCTAAATATAAGCATCAAATCGATAAACCTCTTAGGAAACTGCTTGGGTGTAACTTTATGACTCCATCTAGGCAATGGTTTCTTGGAATGACACTGAAAGCAGAAACAACCAGAAAATGATAAATTGCACTTCATCTAAATAAAAACATGTGTGATTTCACAAGAAAATGAGAAGACAACCCTAGACATGAGAAAATTTATGAAGTCATATACCTGATAAGAGTCTAGTATTCAGAACATATAAATAACTCTAACAATAGTAAAAAGATAAATAACCCAATTAAAAGGTGTAAAAAGTATTTGAATAGATATTTTCCTCCAAAAAAGGTATGTCAATGGCCAATAATCACATGATAAGATGACCAGCATCATTGGTCATTAAAGACTTCAAATCAAAACCACAATGAAATACCACTTCAACAGTCACTAGGATGGCTATAATAAAAACTAAAAAAAAAATAAAATAAAATAAAATAACAAGTGTTGGAAAGGGTGTTGAGAAGGCAAAAATCCTCATACACTTCTGGTGAGAATGTAAAATGGTGCAGCCACATTGGAAAACGGTCTGACATTTCCTCAAAAAAATAAATGTAGATTTACCATGTGATCCAGTTATTCCATTTGTACGTGTATACCCCCCAAAATTTAAAAGCAAAGTTCAAACAAATATTTCTATAGCAACATTATTCATAATATTCCCAAGATGAAAACTAACCCAGTGCCCAATCCCCATCCAAAGGATAAATTGTGGTACACACGCATAATGGAGTGTTATTCATTGATAAAAAGGAAAGATGTACTGATACATGCTACAACAATAGATGGACATTGAAAACATTATTCTAAGTGGAAAAATCCAGTCACAAGAGGAAGCATATTGTATTATTCCACTCATATGAACCGTCCAGAATGGGTGAATCTGTAGAGACAGAATACGTATTATCAGTTGCGAGGGGCTAGGTGGAGGGGGGAGGAGGGTAATTACTAATAGGTATGGAGTTTATTTCTGGATTGGTGAAAATGTTCTGGAATTAGATAGTAATGATTGTTGCACATCCTTATGAATATTCTAAAAACCGAATTGTACATTTTATTTTTTAAGGATTTATTTATTTATTTATTTTAGAGAGATGGAGAAAGCATGAGAGAAAGAGAAAGAGAGAGAGAATAAGCAGGAGGCGCAGAGGGTGTGCGTGAGAGAGAGAATCTTTCTTTCTTTTTTTTTTAAAGATTGTATTTATTTATTTGACAGAGAGAGATCACAAGTAGGCAGAGAGGCAGGCAGAGACAGAGGGAGCAGCAGGCTCCTCGCTGAGCAGACAGCCTGACATGGGGCTCAATCTCAGGACCCAGAGACCATGACCTGAGCCAAAGACATTGGCTTAACACACTGAGTCACCCAGGCACCCCGAGAGAGAGAGAATCTTAAGCAGACTCCATACTGAGCATGGAGCCTGGTGTGGGGCTCAATTCGAGGACCCTGAAATCATGACCTGAGCTAAAACCAAGAATGAGATGCTCAACTGACTGCACCACCCAGATGCCTGAATTGTACATTTTTAAAGAGTAATCTTTTTGGTATATCAATTATATCCCAACTAAAAATGAGTATCACTTTGTTACTGGAAATCCTCAGAGGAGGCAAGATGGTGGAAGAGTAGGGGACCTCACTTTATGTGGTCCCTTGAATTTAAATAGATAACTATCAAATCATTCTGAACACCCATGAATTCAACCTGAGATGTACGAAAAGAATATCTGAAACTCTACAAGTAGAAAATCGACCACTTTTTGCAAGGTAGGAGGTGCAGAGAAGTGAATTTGAGTGAAAATATCAGAAGATAAATGGAGGGAGGAGGGAACCTCCCTGAACTGGCTACCAGAAAGTGATATAGCCCCTGAAGGCAAAATTGGAATCCTTAGAAATCTGCTCCAGTGAGAAACAGCCCTGTCTGAAAGGCATTCAGGGGATGAAACACGCAGATCCATAGGTGGGACAGTGTAGTTTCAGGATTCCTAGAGTCACAGAATTAATGGGGGTGCCTGAGCTGGTAGAGTTCCCAAGCAGGGAAGTGGGGAAACTGGTCACAGTCAGCGAGCCCAGGAAGGGACTCTCAGTTCAGTACACCATTAACTGTGATCCAGGGCCCAGTTGGGTGACTGCTTTCTGCCTGGGGTCCCTGAGGAGGGCTTGAAGACCAGATCTCTCTGCCATCCCCAGGACGGGCAGAATGGGTGGGAGCACAACTGGGAAACAGCTCTCAGCGTGGTGGCTCTGTAAAGGACAGTGTGGGGCAACCCTCTGCTGTTTCCTGGGAGGGGTGGAACAGGTGCATGCATGACTGGTCAACAGTTCTCAGGGTGGGGTCCCTGTAAAGGTCAGTACTGGGCAACTCTCTGCCATCTCATGGGAGGGTCGGAGCAGGTGTGTGCACAATCCAGTGACTGCTCTCAGCACCAGGACCCTACAAGGTACAGTAATACAGGAACTGTTGAATTACCCTGGGAGGATGGCTATGGGTGTGCACTGTAGGATTCTGCAGAGTGTGGCACACAGAAAAGTTTAGACTATTTGTCCAAGTGGGTATATTAAAGTGAGGGGACTTTGATCTTTTGATTCTGAGGCTGGAGACAGGGGTACTGCCGTTTATTTTCTTTCTTTCTTTTCCTCTAAACAGGCACAGAAAACCTTCAGTGAACAAAAGCCACAAAAATGGACAGCTTACACTGAGCCTATCACCCTGGCAAGGAGCAGTGTACTCATGAGAAGCAGCACAGCAGGCAGCTCCCACAGAAGACCAACTGGAAGAACAGGTGCACAGCAAATTTACAGACACGAGACTGTAACACTAGATCTAGATCTAGATCAACTAGATCTAACCATAGATCTACTTGATATGGACATAAATCAAGTGTCAGGCCTGGAATTCAGGCTAATAATTGTAAAGTTACTAGCTGGACTTGAAAAAAGCATTAAAGACACTAGACAATTTCTTAGTGCAGAAATGAGATCTAACCAGGTTGAAATTAAAAATACTCTAATTGAGCTTCAGTCTAAATTGGATATTCTACCAGCCAGGGTGAATGAAGCAGAAGAAAGAGTTAGTGACAGAGAAGACAAATTGATGGAATGGAAGGAAGCTGAAGTAAGGAGAGAAAAAGATCTAATAGACCATGAAGAGAGGCTTTGAGAAATCAGTGGTGCTATAAAACATACCAACGTCAGAATTATTGGGGTCTCTGAGAGTGAAAGGGGGGGCAGAAGGTGTAGTTGAGCAAATCATAACTGAGAACTTCCCTAATCTGAGGACAAAAATAAGCATTCATGCCCAAGAGGTAGAGAGGAACCCTCCCAAATTCAATAAAAATAGATCAACACCCCAACATATAGTAGTGAAGTTTGCAAGTTTTAGATATAAAAGGAAAATCCTGAAAGTGGTTCAAGACAAGAAGTTCCTTATCTACAGAGGTAGGAACAGTGTATTTGCATCAGACCTATCCACAGAGACCTGGCAGGCCAGAAAGTGCTGGCATGATATATTCAGGGTACTCAATGAGAAAAGCATGCATCCAAGAATACTATATCCAGCAAGGGTGTCATTCAGAAGGGAAGGAGAGATAAAGAGCTTCCAGGACAGACAGAAACTGAAAGAATAAGTGATCACCAAGCCAGCCCTACAAGAAATATTAAGGGGGAATCCTGTGACACCAAGATTAACACATACCAGAAATAAACAAGAGAAAATCTACAGAAACAGGGACTTTACATGTCATACAATGGCACTAAATGCATACCCTTCAATAGTTACCCTGAATATAAATGGGTTAATTGCTTCAACCAAAAGTCACAGGGTTTCAGATTGGATAAAAAAGCAGGACCCTTTCATATGCTGTCTACAAGAGACTCATTTTATCTTATTTTTTTATTATGTTTAGTTAGCCACTGTATAGTACATAATTAGTTTTTGATGTAGTGTTCAGTGGTTCATTAGTTAAGTATAACACCCATTGCTCATCACAGCCCATGCCCACCTCAATACCAACCACCCTGTTATCTCCTCTCCCCACCTTGCTCCCTTCTGAAACCCCCAGACTGTTTCCCCAGGGTCCAAGGTTTCTCATGGTTCATCTTCTTCTCTGATTTCTCCTCCACTGGATTTCCCTCCCTTCCCCTGTGATCCTCTGTGCTATTGCTTATGTTGCACACATGAGTGAAACCATATGATAACTGTCTTTCTCTGCTTGACTTACTTCACTTAACATAATCCCCTCCAGTTCCATCCATGTCGATGCAAATGGTGAGTATTCATCGTTTCTGATGGCTCAATAATTTTCCATATAGTGGGTCACAAATCAGTTCTCAGCCAGTATCGAAAGACTGAGATTATTCCCTGCATTGTATCAGACCACGATGCCTTAAAACTGAAACTCAATCACAAGAAAAATTTAGAAGGAGTTGAAACTCTTGGAAGTTAAAGAGCATCCTGTTAAAGAATGAATGGGTCAACCAGAAAATTAAAGAAGACCTTAAACAATTCATGGAAACCAATGAAAATGAAAACGCATTGCTCCAAAACCTACGAGATACTGCAAAGGCAGTCCTGAGGGGGAAATACACAGCCATCCAAGTCTCTTTCAAAAAAATTAGAAAAATCCCAAATGAACAAGTTAACCCTACACCTAAAGGATCTGGAGAAACAAACTGAGGGTTGCTGAAGGGGTGGTGAGTGGGGGATGGCATAACTGGGTGATGGGCATTAAGGATGGCAGGTGGTGTGATGAGCACTGTGTGTTATGCACAACTGGTGAATTGTTGAATACTGCACTTGAAACTAATGATGTACTATGTGTTGGCTAATTGAATTTAATTTTTTAAAAAGTAATCCTCAAGAATTCTCCCACTTCCAGCTAACCACAACTGAATGTGTCCTTCCTTTGTACTCCCTCTTTACCTGATAACACTTTTCTTCTTGTCTTCACAATTTTGAATTGCGCTATTGTAATGTTCTGCTCACTTCACCCCTCTCCTTATATAACATCCAAATAATCATGCTCGGGCTTTTCTTAGTGTCTCCTCTCCAGTAGTAGGTAATCAAATATCAGTTGCACAATTTCTTATGACCTCCATAGCATACATTTCCTTCTATTCAATGAACATTAGTTGAGTGGAGGATGGCTGGGAAAGGTAATAAACTTAACTGAATGTTTTGTTACTTTCTACAAGTGGATACTCCAGGTGTCTCATCTCAGAGCAACATGAAACATTGCTTCTAGTATCAATGTACCTTTGTACTAGAAGATTCTTGTATTGGTAATGGACCATGAATTCAGAGTTAAGAGGCAGGTTTAGGTTCACAGACCCAGCTTAGAATTCCAGCTCTGTAGTTGACTAGCTCCCTGACTTCCCTGTCCTTCATTGTGATTGAACCTTATTTTCTTCATCTGTAAATTGAATCATTATAATTCATACCTGAGCATGTTAATTCAGTGAAACAAGACATATCAATTCATCAGCATAATAAATTGAAAATAAATTAATTCAATAAATGAAAAATATTATGTTATATTAATTTGGTCTTAGGTTAAATAACAAAAAAAAAATCTGGAAATCAGAGATATACAAAGCAGGCAGCCTTGGTATCTGGGAGAGGTTCTATAGGAAAAGAATTCACCCCTTACCATTGAAATCTAAAATCTGAATTTATAATATGATCTCAAATACCACCCAGTAATACTTTCTAAGGAACAAATCCATGCCAGTCATAAAGAAAAACTAATTCTTTGAAAATGAACTAGAGGGGTTCCTGGGTGGCTCTCATCTGTCTTCAGCTTGGGTTGTGATCCTAGGGTCCTGGGATTGAGCCTTATGGCAGGCTTCCTTCTCAGCAGGGAATGTGTTTCTCCCTCTTCCTCTGCCCTTCACCAGTCCCATTCAAGTGCTCTCTTTCTCCTCTCTTTCGAATGGGTAAAAAATTCTCCAAAAAAATGAACTAGAAATCATAAAGCCCAAAAGACACTTTGAAGGGCTATTGATGTAGTAGATAAGTTTAACTGCCATTTTAGTTTGATGATAGCTTTAAATAGCACCAAGTGATCTTCAAAGAAGTCAAATATAGGAAGAAGAAGGAAAAAGAAAAGAAAAGAAAAGAAAACCCTGAGAATGGGATCAGCCTGCCATTTGGAGATGATTAAGAAACATCAATGTGTGGAATTAAAAAAAAAAAAAAGACAAATAAGTAAACACACACACACACACACACACACACACACACACACACACCACTTCTCAATTCCCATCTTGCTTCTACCATCTATGTCATCAAAACCAAAATTTTTGTGAAAGAAAGAAAACAAATTTTTAAAATAAGAAAGCAACTTTAAGGATAGAAAGAAAGAAGGGCAAGAAAATAACTGGTAATTTTTAACTAGTTCGCATTTTGGAACCTGGGTGAATTATATCTCCAGGCACTGGAAGATGCTGAACAAGTAACTGCTGACACAAGGCTAAGTGGTTTTCTTTGGAGGGAGTAGTGGGAGGTGGACAGAAATTCTGGGGATAAGCAAAGGTAGTGCATTATTTTCCCAAGTTGTCTTAAAAAAATTAGCACTCTAATTCAATGTGACATCAACTTAAGTAGTTACATCTGCAAAGGTCCTATTTCAAAATAATTTCACATTCTGAGGTTCCATGTGGACATGCATTTTGGGGTGACACTATGCAATGCACTACAGGTGGTGGACAAAAATGGGGAGAGTGACGCTGTCTCAATTTCCTTATAGACCAAAGCTCTTGGTGTCACCACTAAACAAGATTCTACAATGAAACAGAAGAATGGCTTGTGAACACTCAGAAAAAAGATGTGGTGATCAAGAGTCAGCATGACTCAGCAAGGACCTGTCATATAATTCTGCCCCATTTTCTTTCATGAGTAGGCATTAGCATTATGTGTGCAAAGGACAGGGAGCCTTCAGCTGACAGGAAGTCTAGTAGGAAATGGTAGAGGGATGTGCTAGCCCTCAGAGATGAGAGAGACTGAGCCTACCTCAAAAGAAATGTGCTGTCAGATGAATGGATAAAGAAGAGGTTATATATATATATATATATATATATATA
>JAHRIG010008933.1:0-11782 GCA_020311275.1 Eira barbara | reverse complement strand
AGATGTGGTATATATACACAATGGAATACTATGCAGCCATCAAAAGACATGAAATCTTGCCATTTGCGACGACGTGGATGGTACTAGAGGGTTTCATGCTTAGTGAAATAAGTCAATCAGAGAAAGACAACTATCATATGATCTCTTTGATATGAGGAAGTGGAGATGCAATGTGAGGGGGGTTGGGGGGAGGTAGGAAAAGATAAAATGAAAAGATGGGATTGGGAGGGAGACAAACCTTAAAAGACTCAATCTCAAAAAACAGACTGAGGGTTGCTGGGGGGAGGGAGGACGGGAGAGGGTGGTGGGGATATCGACATTGGGGAGGGTAAGTGCTATGATGAGTGCTGTGAAATGTGTAAACCTGGCGATTCACATACCTGTACCCCTGGGGATAAAAATACATTATATGTTTATTAAAATAAAAAATAATAATAAAACAAACAAACAAACAAACAAAAAAACAAAGGGATCACTCTATTAGTTTCTTGTGTATTCTTTTAGAGTTCAAGTAAATGTATATAAACAAATATGTTGCATATATAAACATAAGCATATATATGCATTATTTCTTACTTAAAAGAGCATACTAAGATGCTCTTGTGCATTTTATATTCTTTAACAATAAATCTTAGAGATCTTTCTATACCAGCACATGGAGAACTTCTTCATTCTTTTTCACAACTCTGCAATAACCAGCTCCCCCCTCCTGATGGATGCTAAAGTTGTTTCCATTCTTGTTACAGATAGTGCAGCAAAGAATGATCTTTTCATGAGTGCAGGAATATCAGTGGAACACATTTCTAGAAGTAAGATCATTGGTTCAAGAGGTAAATGCATTTACAACTTGCATGGATATTTGCTCCTCCCCTTTGAATCTGATTTCTGGGAGGGAACAAGGCACATTCAGGCTGACACTTGACACTTCATTTCTCTAGAGATTCCTGTCACTAGCCACTGAGCTGAGAGAATGTGACCAGAGCCCAGCCTTGGTGCAGTATCTTGGAACCTGCCAAGGTAGGAATTATAGTCCTTCTAGATTCCTCATGTCTCTGTCAGCTATAGGTGGTATATCTGTGCTCTGTTCTCTTGTAGCCCAGAGAGCTAGAGCTGTGAGTTCTGAGCTGTAGTCTACCATCTGTCAGATGGAGAATAGAGGCTCTCTGGCTGCCATAGGTTGGTGGTGACCCACAAGTGAACTGATGTATATGACAGAGCTGCAGAAATGGTGTGATTCAGAGCCGGGGCTCTGTACTCATATTATTTGGATTTGATTTCTGGCTCCATCTTTTCTTAACTTGGTGACCTTGGGTGGGTGTTTAATTCTTTGAAAAGACCTGAATTTCTTCAGTGGTAGAATGGGAAAGATACCAACAGATATGTTGTGAGGATTCTAGATTAGCTAAAACATTGTGTACAGTAAATGACACAAAGTACTCAATATGTGCTAAATGATCTGGATGAGTCAGCAGGCATGGTTTGCTCTTTCAGTTGGTGTTATGCCTGGTCTTAAAATTCTCTTCATGCAAATTGTGGTTAAATGATGTTTATAGGCCACCAGAAAATTCCTGGCTCTTGTCACATCTACCCCTCTGATCAACTGTTTGATAACAGACTGATCTAGGACAGTACTGGTATATTTCAAGTGAAGGCTTTTTGTTTGAGAGTCATCAGCTCCAATATGAAAGAAACTTAAGATCCAAAAGGATGATAAATTTATAAGCAATTGTTCCTTCCATCTTTTAAGCCGCTTTTCAATTTAGCCAAACCAAGAGAGATTCACGCTGCCAGTGCAACACAGAGGAAAATTGAGGACAAAACTGTTTAAAAATTTTTAAAAAATTATTTTAGTCATTTTTATTGTATTTTATTTTTTATCATTACTACTCTAACTGATTATTTTATTTTATTTTTTTATTGTGTTATGTTAATCACCATAAAATACATCATTAGTTTTGATGCAGTGTTCCAAGATTCCTTGTTTATGTACAACACTATGAGGTGTTGTATATTTTAGTTATTCTTTAGAAAAGATTTTACTTACTTACTTGAGAGAGAGCAAGAGTGAGAAAGCACAAACAGGGGGAGCTGCAGAAGGAGAGGGAGAAATAGACCCTCTGCTGAGCAGGGAGCCCTACTTAAGGCTCAATCCCAGGACCCCAGGATCATGACTTGAGCCAAAGGGAGGTGATCAACCCGCTGAGCACCCAGGTACCCCTTATTTTTATTTTTTATTAAGTAGGATCCACACCTAGTGTGGAGCCCAATGTGGGGCTTGAACCTATGACCCTGAGATTAAGACCCGAGCTGAGATCAAGAGTCAGACAGTTAGCTGACTGAGCCACTCACGCGCCCCATGGACAAAACAGTTTTTAACACATATGCTCACTTAGACAGTGGGCCTTATAGATTGGTATCCACAGTAGATGATCTGGTGCAGTTATATTCTGAGAGCCATGTAGTTTTCACAGAGTAGATATAATCTTAGGTTCTAATTGAAGATCATCTTTTTATCCTCAAAATTTAACTTAAAATTTTTTTTATTAGTTTCATAGGTAGAACCTAATGTTTCATTAGTTGCATATAACACCCAGTGCACATTACATGGTGCCTTCCTTAATGCCTATCATGCTGTTACTCCTTCCCCCCACAACCTCCCTTCAGCAACCCTCAGTTTGTTTCTTAGAGTTCTGTGTCTCTTATCATTTGCCTCCCTCTCAATTTGCATCTTATTTTATTTTTCTTTCCTTTCCCTTATGTTCATCTGTTTTGTTTCTTAACTCAGAATTTAACCTTTAAGTGTGCTTTAGGCACAGGAGGTGCTCAATAAATATTGAATGAATGAATGAATGAATGAGCCAATGGAGAAAGCCTGTTAATAAGAAATAGAATGAAGAAGTAAATCCATGCTTTTGGAAAGTATCAGTTTTCATTCTACTATCGGCTTTACTTCATGTGTTATTATTTCCTCCACCAAGAGTTGGTTTTACTCAATAATCAGTACTTATTGTGTGAAGGCCTAGTGTAAGGGGCTGGTGGGCATATGGGGTCAACAACTCTCTATGTTGTTTTTTTAAATTTTAAATTAGAAGATATCTTAGTCTGGCAGGAACTGAGATGTCACAAGTTATCTGACTCTGTAACAACTTTGCTCCAGAATCTGTACTGCCTTTAGAAAATGCAGTTTTGCGTATTTTCTACCTATTATGATCTTGGTGTAAAAACATCACCAAATAGGAATGTGAGGGAAACATAGGATGTCCCACTAGTAATTCAGGCATTGTGTCTGAGCTCAAATATCTTATCACCATTGGACATCCCACATCACTATGGGGAGGAGGATAGAAAGGGAATGAACCAGCCTGCTGCTCCAGGGACTCACCCAGGTCCAGTGGCCTCTGCCTTGACCCTAAGACCAAGCCCCACTACCTGCTATTATGTTGTTAACAGTTAAAGAGAGCCTTGCCCTCTTTTTTTTTTTTTTTTTGAAGATTTTATTCATTTATTTATTTGAGAGAGAGAGAGTGGAGGGAGAGGAGCAGGGGGAGAGAGACAAGCAGACTCCCTGCTGATAGTGCAGAGCCCTATCTCACGACACAGAGATCATGACTTGAGCTGAAACCAAGAGTTTGACACTTAACCGACTGAACCCCCAGGTGCCCCCAGCTCAGTCCTTTTGAAAGCAATGGCCTACTCACTTTTTGAGAGAAGACATCAGTGTGTTCTTGGTTACCAACTGACTTCTGACCTTGGCCACGTGGTAGGACTTGGCAAATTGGATCTACGCACATATGATACAGTGTGATCTTCACCAAATGTGTCAGAAAGTGAGCACCTACTTTCATATTTATAACTATTATGTTTTCTATTTAAATGCAAACATGTAAGTACATATTTTCTCTCTCTTTTTAAAAAAATATTTTATTTATTTGAGAGAGAAGGAGAGAGAGCACGAGAGGGGAGAAGGTCAGAGGGAGAAGCCGACTCCCAGTGGAGCTGGGAGCCCAATGTGGGACTCGATCCTGGGTCTCTAATGTGGGACTCGATCCTGGGTCTCCAGGATCATGACCTGAGCTGAAGGCAGTCGCTTAAGCAACTGAGCCAGCCAGGCATGCTCTCTTTTATTTTTTTATTACTTAAAATATTTTATTTTATTATTTTTAAATTATTACTTTATTTTATTATTAAAAATTTTATTATTTAAAAATTATTTAAAATACTTATTTTATTATTTGTTCTTATGTCTTTAGGCTAGAAAGCATGCAAAACCAATTTTTTTGATTTCTAAAAACGCTGTAAACATGACTGATTAAAGACCCCGCTCCACAGCCTTCTGTAGTAGGCATTTTCCACTAATAGTAGGGAAAACAACAGGTAGAAGGCTATGGTGAATTCTACCAGTACCTGCATACACATTTCTGCTGCAAAGGGAAGTGAACAACCATCTCTTACTGAGAACTGACTGTGCCAGCCATGTGTGCTATGTTCTTTACCTATATAAGCTTAGTTCTTAAAAAATCCTGTGAAGGGATTAGTCTCTCATTTTATGTATGAGGAAACCAAGGCTCAGAGTCGCTGGTACATAACTTTGAGTGATGAAGAGATGTTGATTCCTTCGTGGGATCCATCATCAAAGGCAGATACTGGGAACTATGGGCCAGATCTGGTTTGCTTGGTATACAGTGCTTACAACCACCGAAGTTAATTTATTACACTTAAAATCCAGGAAATTTCACATAAAAATCTAGGCTTTGGGTTTCTCTTGAAGAACATCAATTGTATGGTACTACTGGCTGAATAACTGCTCTTCTCTCAAGTAGGGGGAACTTCCCTAGGTCACCACAATCTCTATTTGGTCCACTTTATTAATTTATATCTTCTCCCTAGCCCCTTTGCCATTTGTGTTTGATACCTTTAATCTAGATTTCTCTGTGAGTAATGGAAGGTATGTGATGGGTGTGGAAGTGGAGGAGAAGGTAGAGGTGTGAAGGATAAAGGGTGATATGGCAGAAGACATATCGTAGGATATTCTGGAAGCAGCTCAACATTTCCAAGCTATTTTAACCATTTTGAATTTGGACAGCTTGGGGTCAAAGGAAGGGGTTGTACTAGTTGATCTCTTAATTCCCATAGAGTTCTTAGTGCAAAGCCATATTCCTTCCTTCTTGTGAGTGGATTTGTCATAATTGCTATGGGAAAGTCACTTCATTGCCAAGGTCACCATTGAGCAGTAATCTTGGGTTGATGATGATCAGCACCAGTAAGTTTACAATTCCAGGATTTCTACAGCATTCTACATAAATGGTGTCCATGGAGCTGTGCAACATGTGAGCCATACTGGTGGCATGTGCTACTGTTCTTGATGGATAAGATAGTTAAGAGACTTTCCTTGGGGGCCATGAAATGTAGGCCAAAGATGTAAACGTAGACTTGAAAATGTTATATAGACAACTACAAAGTGAGTTAGTCACATTTATGGAGTGCTGGAATAGCATATATGAAAAAGTGTATAAAGCAAGAAGTGGTGTTTCAAATTTAGATAGGAAAAGATTGAAAGCTGTCATATTGCCGCTCACTCTGGAAAGTTATCATGAAAGATGCCTATGTTTATAAGATGATTTACAGTGAAGGGAAGCTGCCAGATGGGTTAGTGTGAGAAATATGAATGAAAGAAAAGAAGAAAAGCAATATTTTCAGGGAAAGAGACATTTTCTAAGAATTTTTCCTTCCATATTAAAAAAAACCTTAGATGGAGCATTTCTTTTGGCATGAAGACAAATATTCTGAAAAAATTGATTGCTACCTCATCTTTAATGCGTCCAACTAATTTAAAAATCTACACACTAGAGGGAAATGCAAATCACAACTACAACAAGATATTACCTTATACCCATCAGAATGGCTAAAATGAAAAAAAGAAGAAAGAACAAATGTTGGTGAGATGTGGAGAAAAAGGAACCCTCATGCACTGTTGGTAGGAATGAAGATTGGTGCAGCCATTGTGGAAAACAATGTGGAGATTCCTTAAAAAGTTAAAACTGGAAACACCTATGATCCAGCAAGCACACTACTGGGCATTTACCCAAAGAATACAAAAATGTTAATTTAAAGAGATACATGCTCCCTGATTTGTAATAGCCCAATATAAAAGCAGCCCAAGGGGAGGGGTCAAGATGGCAGAGAAGTAGCAGGCTGAGATGACAGCGGGTAGCAGGAGATCAGCTCGATAGCTTATCAAACCATTGTGAACACCTACAAATCCAACGGGAAATCGAAGAGAAGAAGAGCAACAATTCTAGAAACAGAAAATCGACCACTTTCTGAAAGGTAGGACCTGCGGAGAAGTGAATCCAAAGCGATGGGAAGATAGACCCCGGGGGGAGGGGCCGGCTCCCGAAAAGCAGCGGAGCAACGGAGCACAACATCGGGACTTTTAAAAGTCTGCTCCACAGAGGGACATCGCTCCAGAGGCTAAACCGGGGGGAAATCCAGGCAGGGTCAGCGTAACCCCGGGTCCCGCGGGGTCACAGAAGGACCGGGGGTGTCTGAGGGCCGCAGAGCTCGCAGGTATTAGAGCAGGGAAGCCGGCTACAGCGACAAAGCCGAGAAGTGAGCTCTCAGCCCGGGGTTACCTTGTGCCGGTCGCAGGCTGGGTGGGCTCGGAGCGCGGCCGGAGGCCAGAGACAGAAGCGACAGGGCGCTTTTCTCCAAGTGCCAGCAATTGACTGCTTTCCTCAAGGCGTGACCGCAGGCCAGGGAGGCGGGGCGATTGGGCGCTTTTCTCTGAGGGTGCACTGAGGAGCGGAACCCCAAGCTCTCCGCTCCTCTGGGCCGGAGATTGGGAGGCCGCCATCTTCATTCCCGTCCTCTGGAACTCTACGGAAAGCGTTCAGGGAACAAAAGCTCCCGAAAGCAAACCCGAGCTGATTACTTAGCCCGGCCCCTGGCAAGGGTGGTGCAATTCCGCCTGTGGCAAAGACACTTGAGAATCACCACAACAGGCCCCTCCCCCAGAAGAACAACAAGAAACCCAGTTAAGACCAATTTCAATCACCAAGAACAGCGGAATTCCACAGCAGGAGAAAGCAAATCTTATCTGGACAAAATGACAAGGCAGAAAAACTCACCTCAAAAAAAAGAACAAGAGGCAGTACCGAAGGCTGGAGACCTAATCAATATGGACATTGGTAATATGACAGATCTAGAGTTCAGAATGACAATTCTCAAGGTTCTAGCCGGGCTCGAAAAAGGCATAGAAGATATTAGAGAAACCCTCTCCGGAGAGATAAAAGCCCTTTCTGGAGAAATAAAAGAACTAAAATCTAACCAAGTTGAAATCAAAAAAGCTATTAATGAGGTGCAATCAAAAATGGAAGCTCTCACTGCTAGGATAAATGAGGCAGAAGAAAGAATTAGTGACATTGAAGACCAAATGACAGAGAATAAAGAAGCTGAGCAAAAGAGACAAACAAATACTGGACCACGAGGAGAGAATTCGAGAGATAAGCGACACCATAAGACGGCACAACATTAGAATAATTGGGATTCCAGAAGAAGAAGAAAGAGAGAGGGAAGCAGAAGGTATATTGGAGACAATTATTGGAGACAATTTCCCTACTATGGCAAAGGGAACAAATATCAAAATCCAGGAGATGCTAAGAACGCCCCTCAAAATCAATAAAAATAGGTCCACACCTCATCACCTGATAGTAAAATTTACAAGTCTTAGCGACAAAGAGAAAATCCTGAAAGCAGCCCGGGAAAAGAAGTCTGTAACGTACAAGGGTAAAAACATTAGATTGGCAGCGGACCTATCCACAGAGACCTGGCAGGCAAGAAAAAACTGGCATGATCTATTCAGAGCACTAAACAAGAAAAACATGCAGCCAAGAATACTATCTCCAGCTAGGCTATCATTGAAAATAGGAGAGATAAAGAGCTTCCAGGACAAACAAAAGCTGAAAGAATTTGCAAACACCAAACCAGCTCTACAGGAAATATGGAAAGGGGTCCTCTAAGCAAAGAGAGACCCTAAAAGTAGTAGATCAGAAAGAAACAGAGACAATATACAGTAACAGTCACCTTACAGGCAATACAATGGCACTAAATTCATCTCTCTCAATAGTTACCCTGAATATTAATGGGCTAAATGCCCCAATCAAAAGACACAGGGTATCAGAATGGATAAAAAAACAAAACCCATCAATATGCTGCCAACAAGAAACTCATTTTAGACCCGAAGACACCTCCAGATTTAAAGTGAGGGGGTGGAAAACAATGTACCATGCTAATGGACAGCAGAAGAAAGCTGGGGTGGCAATCCTTCTATCAGATCAATTAGATTTTAAGCCAAAGACTATGATAAGAGATGAGGAAGGACACTATATCATACTCAAAGGGTCTGTCCAACAAGAAGACCTAACAATCCTAAATATCTATGCCCCTAACATGGGAGCAGCCAACTATATAAACCAATTAATAACAAAATCAAAGAAATACATCGACGGTAATACGATAATAGCAGGGGACTTTAACTCTCCCCTCACTGAAATGGACAGATCATCTAAGCAAAAGATCAACAAGGAAATAAAGGCCTTAAATGGCACACTGGACCAGATGGACATCACAGATCTATTCAGAACATTCCATCCCAAAGCAACAGAATATACATTCTTCTCTAGTGCACATGGAACATTCTCCAGAATAGACCACATCCTGGGTCATAAATCAGGTCTCAACCGGTATCAAAAGATTGAGATCATTCCCTGCATATTTACAGACCACAATGCTCTGAAGCTAGAACTCAATCACAAGAGGAAATTTGGAAAGAACGCAAATACATGGAGACTAAACAGCATCCTTCTAAAAAATGAATGGGTCAACCAGGAAATTAAAGAAGAATTGAAAAAATTCATGGAAACAAATGATAATGAAAACACAACGGTTCAAAATCTGTGGGACACAACAAAGGCAGTCCTGAGAGGAAAATACATAGCGGTGCAAGCCTTTCTCAAGAAACAAGAAAGGTCTCAAATACACAACCTAACCCTACACCTAAAGGAGCTGGAGAGAGAACAACAAAGAAAGCCTAAACCCAGCAGGAGAAGAGAAATCATAAAGATCAGAGCAGAAATCAATGAAATAGAAACTAAAAAAACAATAGAACAAATCAACAAAACTAGGAGCTGGTTCTTTGAAAGAATTAATAAGATTGACAAACGCCTGGCCAGACTGATCAAAAAGAAAAGAGAAAGGACACAAATAAATAAAATCATGAATGAAAGAGGAGAGATCACAACCAACACCCAAGAAATACAAACAATTATAAGAACATACTATGAGCAACTCTACGCCAACAAATTTGACAACCTGGAAGAAATGGATACATTTCTAGAGACATATAAACTACCACAACTGAACCAGGGAGAAACAGATAACCTGAACAGACCCATAACCAGTAAGGAGATTGAAACAGTCATCAAAAATCTCCAAACAAACAAAAGTCAGGACCAGACGGCTTCCCAGGGGAATTCTACCAAACATTTAAAGAAGAATTAATTCCTATTCTCCTGAAACTGTTCCAAAAAATAGAAATGGAAGGAAAACTTCCAAACTCATTCTATGAGGCCAGCATCACCTTGATCCCCAAACCAGACAATAATCCCACCACGAAAAGAGAATTACAGACCCATATCCTTGATGAACACAGATGCAAAAATTCTCACCAAAATACTGGCCAATAGGATCCAACAGTGCATTAAAAGTATTATTCACCACGACCAAGTGGGATTTATCCCAGGGCTGCAAGGTTGGTTCAACATCCGCAAATCCATCAATGTGATACCATACATTAATAAAAGAAAGAATAAGAACCATATGATACTCTCAATAGATGCTGAAAAAGCATTTGACAAAGTGCAGCATCCCCTCCTGATTAAAACTCTTCAAAGTGTAGGGATAGAAGGCACATACCTCAATATTATCAAAGCCATCTATGAAAAACCCACTGCAAATATCATTCTCAATGGAGAAAAACTGAAAGCTTTTCCGCTAAGGTCAGGAACATGGCAATGATGTCCGTTATCACCACTGCTATTCAACATTGTACTAGAAGTCCTAGCCTCAGCAATCAGACAACAAAAAGAAATTAAAGGCATCCAAATTGGCAAAGAAGAAGTCAAACTATCACTCTTTGCAGATGATATGTTACTGTATGTGGAAAACCCAAAAGGCTCCACTCCAAAACTGCTAGAACTTGTACAGGAATTCAGTAAAGTGTCAGGATATAAAGTCAATGCACAGAAATCAGTCGCATTTCTTTACACTAACAACAAGACAGAAGAAAGAGAAATTGAGGAGTCAGTCCCATTTACAATCGCACCCCAAACCATAAGATACCTAGGCATAAATCTAACCAAAGAGGCAAAGAATCTATACTCAGAAAACCTAAAGTACTCATGAAAGTAATTGAGGAAGACACAAAGAAATGGAAAAATATTCCATGCTCATGGATTGGAAGAACAAATATTGTGAAAATGTCTATTCTACCTAAAGCAATCTACACATTTAATGCAATCCCTATCAAAATCCCATCCATTTTTTTTAAAGAAATAGAACAAATAATCCTAAAATTTATATGGAACCAGAAAAGACCTCGAATAGACAAAGGAATATTGAAAAAGAAAGCCAAAGTCGGTGGCATCCCAATTCCAGACTTCAAGCTCTATTACAAAGCTGTCATCATCAAGACAGTATGGTACTGGCACAAAAACAGACATATAGATCAATGGAACAGAATAGAGAGCCCAGAAATAGACCCTCAACTCTATGGTCAACTAATCTTCGACAAAGCAGGAAGGAATGTCCAATGGAAAAAAGACAGCCTCTTCAACAAATGGTGCTGGGAAAATTGGACAGCCACATGCAGAAAAATGAAATTGGACTATTTCCTTACACCACACATGAAAATAGACTCAAAATGGATGAAGGACCTCAATGTGAGAAAGGAATCCCTCAAAATCCTTGAGGAGAATGCAGGCAGCAACCTCTTTGACCTCAACCGCAGCAACTTCTTCCTAGGAACATCGCCAAAGGCAACAGAAGCAAGGGCAAAAATGAACTATTGGGATTTCATCAAGGTCAAAAGCTTTTGCACAGCAAAGGAAACAGTTAACAAAACCAAAAGACAACTGACAGAATGGGAGAAGATATTTGCAAATGACATATCAGATAAAGGGCTAGTATCCAAAATCTATAAAGAGCTTAGCAAACTAAACACCCAAAGAACAAATAATCCAATCAAGAAATGGGCAGAGGACATGAACAGACATTTCTGCAAAGAAGACATCCAGATGGCCAACAGACACATGAAAAATTGCTCCACATCGCTCAGCATCAGGGAAATACAAATCAAAACCACAATGAGGTACCACCTCACACCATTCAGAATGGCTAAAATTAACAAGTGAAGAAATGACAGATGCTGGCGAGGATGCGGAGAGAGGGGAACCCTCCTACACTGCTGGTGGGAATGCAAGCTGGTGCAACCACTCTGGAAAACAGTGTGGAGGTTCCTCAAGAAACTGAAAATAGAGCTACCCTATGACCCAGCAGTTGCACTACTGGGTATATATCCTAAAGATACAAATGTGGTGCTCCGAAGGGGCACGGGCACCCGAATGTTTATAGCAGCAATGTCCACAATAGCCAAACTGTGGAAAGAACCTAGATGTCCATCAACAGATGAATGGATAAAGAAGAAGTGGTATATATACACAATGGA
>JAHRIG010008921.1:0-16804 GCA_020311275.1 Eira barbara | reverse complement strand
CAGATTGGCACTCAGATTTTTAAAAAATAACTCTCTTCTTCTTATTAAAGTGATATATGCCCATTATAAAGGACGAAGTAAATGAAGGAAGAAAGTAAAAGCAATCTGCAAATAGGATTGTAAAATACTGTAACTGCTTTGGAAAACCATTTGGCAGCACCTCAAAATGTCCAATATGTAGTTACCATGTGACCCAGCAATTTCCTTCCTAGGTATGTAGACAAGAGGATTGAAAATAAATACACAGAGAAAACTGCACAGTCATGCTCTGTCAGCTATATGGGTGGCCAATTGAATTCCAATTCACCATAGGAAATATATGCGCACCCCACTGATTGGATGTCTCCATCCAGCTGGCCTGCCCCTATAGCCAGGGTTTGCAAGTAAGTTCCTCTGGGAGGGGCAGGGTCAATCCAAGCTTACAAGGAAATGGCTCCCTCTGGCCAACCAGGCCCCTATGCAAACAATTTTGAGGCTACTTTTTCAAGCAATTTTGGGGGCTATGTCCTCAGTTTGCTAAAAATCCCTACCAAGCAGAATGATTGGCTGGAATACAGGCTGAATTTTTGTTCAAAATTGAGGTGACACAGAGTCCTCTTTAAACCTTTAGCAAGGACTATAAAACTTATAATAGGAGCTAATCGAACATTCCACATCACTGGGGTGAAGTCACAACACGATATAGTTTTCAGGTCAGATTTGAGCCTATAAACCCCATCCACTAGAGAGAATTCTGGGTTAATTTCACTCGATATATTACATTTTAAAGATAGACTATATTTTTAATATATATTTATATGTGTATATATAATGTTAAATATATCATTTATTTTCCCAGTTAGCTGAAGAGACCTTAGAACTTGAGGGAAACCTGAATCCTTTTCATATTCTTTCTACCTGACAGGGACACAATGTTTTATTCAATATTAAAGAGGCAGCTAATCGGATTCTCTACCTCTTAAGCCTGTCTCATCACAACTGCTAACGTCGGCCTAGCATATCTTGTTGTGCAAAAAATAATAGATCTGAAGAAGATTGTTAAGTATAATATTGAAAAGGAACTTCAAAACACCCACAGTTCAATAAGATTAAAAATAAGAAAGGAAGAAACATAGAAATAAACAGAAAAATAGAAAAAAAGGGAAGGAAAATAAAATGAGACCAAAGTTTAGGTTAGTTTACAAAATGTAAGTCATAATATCCTATGCCCTATGAAGATGTCTAATTTCGCAGATTTAAATCTAGGTTTCCTAGCAAGGAATTTCTAAGACAAAGCAGAAAGCATCCCCATACCTTCCATAAAGTAAACACAAATCAGTTACTCAGAACAATGACAAGTCCCTAACAATGACAAGAACCCTAAGTCCAAGTTCTTTGAGAAATTTATTTCATGGGCACTCATGAAGAGTTCAGTTGATAACGTAGCGATAAAGAATGTTCAGCCCTAAAGTTTAATAATCCATGATATGTGAAGTGGACAAAAGAAGTGCTAAAAATGCAAAAAATAGAGTTCTTGAAGGTGACACTCCTCAGGGAGCCATATGGTGGCTCCTAAGTTAAGTCTTCAAAGACATTCATATATAAATGCAAGACAACTGTTTTTTGTAAGATCCCTCAAAGTAGGCCAAGTATATGAGCAATCACCAGTAATTCAGTTAATCTCTGTGGACTTCAGTAATGGTCAGTCTGAAAAAGGGAAGATGACTGGCAGGTGGAACAGTGTAGATAATCCCTAAGTGTCCTTTTAGCTCTGAAAAAAAATGTCTGTGATTCTTTTTATAGTTCTTATTGAAGTGTAATTGACATACAATGTTATTTTTGTTTCAGGTATAGGACATAGTGATTCAACAATTCTCTACATTACTCAGGGCTCACCTTAAGTATATCCAGCAACTGTCACCATGTAACATTATTGCAATATTATTGAATGTATGGCAATGAAATGGCAAGATTTCATTCTTTTTTATGGCTGAGTAATGTGATTCTTGGTGAAATTTTTTTACTGAGCCCCTACTATGTGCGATATCCTTGGATTAAAAGGAATTCTAAACCCACGCACATACAGGTGCACACACCCCTTTGAGTATTTCATAATTGTGCTTTTCTGGAGAGTAGATTTGCTGCTATTTGCCTGTTATTATAGCAGGAAAGAATCCAATATTTGCACACCAATTGATCCATGAATGTCAACAGAGAGCGGGCAACCTTCTGTCCTCCTAAATTGTTAATCTTTGAACCCAGATGAAGGTTAGAAACTCTCCCTGAGTATTTAAAATTCCTTTTGAATGCTTCTGTCAGACTGAAATTTTCAAACAAATATGTAACTGGGTGCATATGCTAAATGAGGCACTCAGCACCTCACTGTCTTAAAGTCTTTGTATTCGAAATCCCAGGAATGTTTCCCACCATTAAAAAGACACGACTTGAAATGTTGGGCTTTTGAAAACTTGGGGACAAAACGGTGCAGAAAAGACAGAGCCCCCAGGAATTGCAGGAAAATTAAAGAAGTGAGACCAACAACAACTAACAATCTTTAAGAAAATTTTAAATCTTCAAGATATTGTACAAAATCATCATGTTCAGAACCTCCCCAATGCTACAAATATTTAGCTTTATGCATAAATCATGAATGTGTCATATATATGTATGTGTGTGTGTGTGCACATCTCTTTGTGTATTTTTCCCATAATATTTTTGGGACTATTTTGGGAATATCTGTAAATCTGGCTTAGAACATTTTGCAATCCCATTCTTCCCACCTCAAAAGAAGAAAACTGTGTAACAAAATGAAAAGCACACTCCAGATCATTTTTACAGTTGCAGGATCCTGACATTTTTCTGTAAATGAAGCATGTTTTTGGTGTGCTGTCTTGGTGATCCCAATTTTCCAAAGACACGAGCAACTCCTTGTAAATTTCCGAACAAAACAAACTCAGCAAGTGTGGTATTTGCATTTTTGAGAAATTCAGCACATATTAAAACTGTGCAAAAATTACTTTGAGTGTCTATGTAAAGTCGTCTATGCTCAGATAATTATAAAGTGCTTTTTCGCCTGCATGAAAGTCCTATCAGACTTTAAAAAAGTGGGGGATATGTGTTATGGGTTGAAGTGTGATTCCCAAAACTTTACATTTTGAAGCCCCATCCCCAGTGCCTCAGAATGTGACCTTATTAGGGAATAAGTTCATTGCAGATGTAATTAGTGAAGATGAGGTCGAAGTGGTGTAGGTCGGGCCTATAATCCCATAAGCCTGTTGGTGGTACCCTGCTACGACCATCCTCCCCGGCTAATACAACATGGATCTGGGCGCGGTCTCAGAGGATAGCTCTTCATACTCTTTTCACTTTTTACGCCAAGCGAATGTAGTACCCATCCAACAGATTACATTTTTGTGCAGTCTTATGCCAAAGAGATAATGTTTTATGGGAGTGAGGGGATAGGGAGGGAGAAAGCCATCAGAACCCAATCCATACTGTTCCCCCCGAGGGGAAAAGCGTCAGGCGTGCGGCCAGTACTGATACCTGAAAAGCAGCCCCACAGCTCTGGAGAAGTCTTTCGGCCTGGACAACATGGCGGCAGCAGTGCAGAGAGAGAGAATGGGGCCAGTGGCCAGCCGCAGCGACAAGCCAGTCATCCTCTAGGACTCAGCAGTCTGTGATCCAGATCTGCTTCCCTGGGAGTTAAAATAATAATAATAAATAAAACCAAATAATAAATAATAATAATAAATAAATAATAAATAAAACCAAAGACCTTAAGGAGCTCCCCTCCCATAGCACCCTCAGGATAAGGCCCATTCCAGGTGTCCTCTCTTGTGCCATCAAGGTTACTGAGCACCCACACGTGCTAGGCACTGTGGTGCACCTGGAGATGTAACCACACAGACAGGTCCCTGTTCTCAGGCTGCTCAGCTGGGAGAGGCGGACCTCCACGGGAGGGTCATGGTGCAAGGTCACCAGCAACCCTGACTAATGATCGAGTAAAGATGCTGGAAGATTGTATGAAGGGTAACGTTGGAGTTAGAGAAGCCTTCCCCGGGAACAGACATTTGTGCTGATGTGAGAATCCACATGGAAGGGAGAAGGGAAAGAGCTTGGCACAGGGAAGGGAAGAAAGGCTGGTGTGACCTGCATTTGCACAGCAGGGGTGTGCAGTGACCCAAGATGAGGTGGCAAAGAGTCACACTGTATGCGACCCTGTGGCCTAGGATGAGGGTCGGAACCCAGTGATTTTAAGCAAGGATCCATCTTGAGTTTTAAAAACAGATCACTCTGGCTACCTCATGGAGATGTGATAGGTCATTGTTAACACTCCCCATTCTCTATAGGGCAAAATGATTTCCGACAACAATTATTGTTTCCTGGAGCCGTTCAGGTTTAGTGCAATACCTTTAAACGTGCTTTCTTAAGACATTATCTAAAATCAGCAAATCACTTCATGTATGAGCAAAAAAACATATCAAACTTTTAAAAAAATTTATTTTTATTTTATTTTTTTTTTTTTCATTTTAGTAAACATATAATGTATTTTTATCCCCAGGGGTACAGGTCTGTGAATCGCCAGGTTTACGCATTTCACAGCACTCATCATAGCACATACCCTCCCCAATGTCCATTTCCCCACCTCCCTCTCCTGTCCCCCCTCCCCCCATTAACCCTCAGTCTGTTTTTTGAGTAGATCAATGGAACAGAATAGAGAGCCCAGAAATAGACCCTCAACTCGATGGTCAACTAATCTTCGACAAAGCAGGAAAGAATATCCAATGGAAAAAAGACAGCCTCTTCACAAATGGTGCTGGGAAAATTGGACAGCCACATGCAGAAAAATGAAATTGGACTATTTCCTTACACCACACACGAAAATAGACTCAAAATGGATGAAGGACCTCAATATGAGAAAGGAATCTATCAAAATCCTTGAGGAGAACGCAGGCAGCAACCTCTTTGACCTCAACCGCAGCAACTTCTTCCTAGGAACATCGCCAAAGGCAACAGAAGCAAGGGCAAAAATGAACTATTGGGATTTCATCAAGATCAAAAGCTTTTGCACAGCAAAGGAAACAGTGAACAAAACCAAAAGACAACTAACAGAATGGGAGAAGATATTTGCAAACGACATATCAGATAAAGGGCTAGTATCCAAAATCTATAAAGAGCTTATCAAACTCAATACCCAAAGAACAAATAATCCAGTCAAGAAATGGGCAGAGGACATGAGCAGACATTTCTGCAAAGAAGACATCCAGATGGCCAACAGACACATGAAAAAGTGCTCCACATCACTCAGCATCAGGGAAATACAAATCAAAACCACAATGAGATACCACCTCACACCAGTCAGAATGGCTAAAATTAACAAGTCAAGAAATGACAGATGCTGGCGAGGATGAGGAGAGAGGGGAACCCTCCTACACTGCTGGTGGGAATGCAAGCTGGTGCAACCACTCTGGAAAACAGTGTGGAGGTTCCTCAAAAAACTGAAAATAGAGCTACCCTATGACCCAGCAATTGCACTACTGGGTATATATCCTAAAGATACAAATGTGGTGCTCCGAAGGGGCACGTGCACCCGAATGTTTATAGCAGCAATGTCCACAATAGCCAAACTGTGGAAAGAGCCTAGATATCCATCCACAGATGAATGGATAAAGAAGATGTGGTATATATACACAATGGACTACTATGCAGCCATCAAAAGACATGAAATCTTGCCATTTGTGACGACTGGATGGAACTAGAGGGTATCATGCTTAGCGAAATAAGTCAATCGGAGAAAGACAACTATCATATGATCTCTTTGATATGAGGAAGTGGAGATGCAATGCGGGGGGGTTGGGGGGAGGTAGGACATATCAAACTTTTGCTGTTAAAAATTTTAAACATAAAAATTCTCTATGTGGTTACACGAAATAATGGAACCAAAGTATCTCTTTATATTCCCTGTGCTATGATCATGTAATTTGGATCAGCCATTTAAATGCTTGAATGTGAAGTTCCAGAAGACACACAGTCATGAACTTAACATTCAAAAGATGTGGATTGATGAAACCATGTGAGTCAGGGGCCCGCTGTATTACTGAGCACTCAAGGATCCATTTCCATGTAGAATACAATGTTTATCAAAGGTTAAGTATTGCAAATGGATTCATTTAAAGCTCATATATTAATTACTAGAATTCTAGAGCAACTGCAACAGTTGTATACAACTTAGGTTAAGATTTTCTTTTCCACGGGCATCTGGGTGGCTCAGTGGGTTAAGCCTCTGCTTTCAGCTCAGGTCATGATCTCAGGGTCCTGGGATTGAGCCCCACATCCAGTTCCCTGCTCAGCAGGGAGCCTGCTTCCCCCTCTCTCTCTGCCTGCCTCTCTGCCTACTTGTGATCTCTCTCAATCTCAAATAAATAAATAATCTTAAAAAAAAAAAAAAAAAGATTTTCTTTTCCAGCAATGAGTACTTCATTGCTGAAACCATTTAGAATTGCCTTTGCATGGTGATAATAGGTTTAGTAGGTAACTTTTAGTAGGTTTTCTTACTGCTTTTAAACTCTTTACAGTCAATGTACCTCCTTCCTAATGCACCCAGGGCACATCTCCACCCTCTGCCCCCAGCCCTCAGGACACCACTGGTGTGGAGAATGCATTGAAGGAGAGCAAGGCATCTGGAGAAGGCCAGTAGGAGGGAAGCCAGTAGCAGAGAAAACTGAGGCTTCCTAGGGCTTTGTGACTGATTGGACATTCAGATGGGGAAAGGAATGAGGCCACGCCCAGTGGTCTGCTGGGCACCCAGGGGGATGGACTCATTGGTATGTAGATGGGGACTGATGCCACAAGAATGGCCTGGGAAGAGAGGGCTGTGCAGTAGTGCTGAACCTTGATGAGCTCTAACACGGAGAAGGGAGTATATTGGCAAATATTATTTCCATTTTGCAACTGGAAAACCAAGGCACTGAGCAATTGCATCACTTTTCCAAAAGCAACTTAGGAGATACCAGGGTTGATTTTGGGCTTCATCTTGCACACGCAATCACTTGGTCAAACTGTGTTTTGAGAAAGAACCATCTCTGGGAGATGTTGAAAAGAAACACAAGGTCTATCACTCTGCATTGCAGTGAGGAGTTGCCTACAGCTGTTACCAGTGTCTGGCGCAGCTGGAATGTAGAGCTAAAGAGGACATGGTATGAAGAGAGCAACACAGACTTGCTTCTCTCTGGAAACAGGTTTGTTTTACGTGACATGTGGTTTCAGGAAGTCCAGGAAGGCGACCAAAGACGTAGAAGAAAGCCCACAGAGCCTGGCATCACCAAAACCAAGAGGAGAGGGCATTTCAGGGAGAAAGACCTCTTCTCTGACATCCCTGGCACTGAAGCCTGGGGTCTTCACATGTAGTAGGGGCTCAATACTTGCAAGATGGCAGGAAATCAGATAGACCAGAAGTTGCACTAGGCTAAGGATCTATTGCCTGGATCTAGATCCAGCTCTAAGGAAACTTAATGTGCAGCCTTAAAAAAAATTTTTTTTTCAGTGTTCCAAAATTCATTGTTTATGCACCACACTCAGCGATCCATGCAATACATTCTCTCCTTAATACCCACCACCAGGTTCACCCAACCCCTTACCCCCACCCCTTCAAAACCCCCAGTTTGTTTCTCAGAGTTCAGTCTCTCTTGGTTTGTCTTCCCCTCCAGTTTCCCCCAACTCACTTCTCCTCTCCTTCTCCCAATGTCCTCCATGTTATTCCTCATGCTCCACAAGTGAAACCATATGATAATATGATATTTTATTTCTCTTGATTTTATCTTCTAGTCCTTGGCACCAGTGGGCCTTAAGGGAAATAAAAAGATAAAACTTCAGAAGCAACACCTAAAAGAAAAAGGCAGCTCCTGCCAATATAGTGAAGAGTCTGTGGCACATTCTCAGGAAGGTATGGCAGACCCAGGTGTGTCCCACACGGTCATGGAATACCATTTCACTGAGGCCTCGCCCTAACACCTGCTTAGTGCCCAGCAGTTGTCAAATAACCTTTCCACACCTCCTTAGGAAGGCTGCATAGAATAGTGGAGAATGCATAGGATACAGAGCCAGGGTGCCTTGTTTAAAATCCTGGATCTGCTATTTATTGCTGTGTGACCTTTTAAGAGTTACTTCATCTCTCTGGGCTCCAGCAACTATGAACCCTGGATGACTTTTTGGGTAAAGAGTAGGCAATACAACAGCTCACATCCTGGTCTACATTCGGCCACTTGCCAGCTCTCAGTCAATATGGCCTCAAATGCCTTATTATAAAACAAGGACAATAATATCTTCCCTGTTTGCACAGTGTTGCTGTTATAAGGAAAGGAGAGGTGGGCTATAGAAAGCCCTGTGAACTACACAATCTTCAAAGATTGAAGGAACACCCTCCTTGGGCCTCCTTACCTTATCCATTTGCCTGTCAAGGTCTCATTTAAAAGTCCAAACCCTTCTAGAACCCTTTCTCCCCAGCACGGAAAGTACCATCCACAGTCCTATGTTCAGTAGTGCGATTCCAGATGGGTCAGGAACTCCAGAACACTGGGTCTCTGCTGCCTTGCAGTCACAGCGAGAAAACTGACAGCTGGGCAGGAAGCCGATCCCTTCCCCCTTCCTGCCCTCACTCCCTGGGTACACAGGATTGCCTTTGAAATTTGAAAAAAAATCAGGAACTTTCAAAGCACAATAAGTTGGAGCATGATTTCTACAAGTTCTTGATCAAGGTTGGCTGACCTTCTTTCTACCCCACAGCAATTCCCTTGCTCACGATCTGATTTTTTTTTTTTTTAAGTTTGCCTTTTCCTTTCTCCACACCAGCAGACACCTTTCCTCCTGCTTATGTTTTAAAAAAAGAATATTTATATCCACAGACTTACTAAAGTGTTCTACAAAGGTGAAATTACAAATACTATATGTTAGGTTCTCCACTATCTAAGGAAGTCATGGCAGAAGGTTTTTATCCCTGTTTTGGAATTAAAAAAATAAAAGGCAAGAGTCAGAAAGGCTGGGTGATGTGCTCCAAAGCCACATAGAGAGTATGTGGCCAAGCCTGGCCCCACACGCCAGCTTGCTGACTCAAGGTCAATATTCTGACCATTATACCTTGTGGGTTCCGTAAGAAACACAAGAGGTACAGCCAAGAAGGAACATTCTAGCCACCTATAATAAACAGACAGCCTGAATCCTGAAGTAAACCAGAAAGTTAAAAAAGGAAAAGATCATTGACTCCAAGAATAACAGGCAGCATTTTGGGGTCATTCAGTCTCCCAGAGTCATGTCCAGAGGGCCAAAAACATACTTCAGGGACCTTAGGATTCCTGGATGCCTCTGTCTCTTCTTCCATCCACAGTGCCTGAATTCCATACATTTTCTTCCAGTGAAAAATGCAAACAAGTGCCTTCATTTTCTTTTTAGAACTAGGATGGTGTGGAGGTAGAAATACTTCAAAGTACTAATGAGAATATTCTGGAAGAAAAAATGCATATAATTTTCTCCACTTTTTGCATTTGCTCCAGCATACAGAAAGAGCCAGCTTTGTGCTTGGATTTGTCAGTCAGCTTCCAGCAAGGTTTGCTTTCAGAAATTTCAGGGCAGCAGTTTGGTGCAGTGAAAAGAACCCCAACTCTGTTGCCACCAGACTTGAGTTTCCATCCCAGAATCTGTCACTTAATAGCTATGTGGCCCTGCGATGCATTTATCCAGCCTGGAATCATGGGAGTATCGGTTGGAAAGTTATAGCCGGTATCACAATTTTTTTTTTAAAGATTAATTTATTTATTTGACAGAGAGAGAGATCACAATTAGGCAGAGAGACAGGTGGGGGGTGGGGGAAGCATGCTCCCTGCTGAGCAGAGAGCCCAATGTGGGGCTCAATCCCAGGACCCTGAGATCATGCTGAGCCGAAGACAGAGGCTTAACCCACTGAGCACCCAAGCACCCCCCAGTATCACAAACTTATGACTCATGGGCTTTACAGTGTCCACAGACATAATTTCCTTGACTCCCAAAACTGTGAAATGTACTTTATAAATTCCTTTAGAGGAGGCCTGCCTTCTCCTGTTTGGCACACTCTGTTCTCCCCTCTGGTCTTATACTGATCTGGATTAGGGTTTGTGTTCTGCGGCCAGGCCCATGGACCTCTTCTTCAGGAGTCCCACGAGGGTGTAAAATCTCCTAGCATAGAGCAAACCCTGAGGCAATATTCTGAGTGATCTCTGCAACCAGAGAAGAGGCATTCTGCAATTTGAGTTTCAACTTCCAGTCTCTGTTGCTGGTCCCTCCTCTTCTCCCCTTTTCCCATAATGGAGTGCCCAGGGCGTAGTCCTTGGGCCTCTCCCCTTTCTTATTCCCATTGGCGACCCCATCCACTCTCATGACTTCAAATAAGATCTGCATACTGATGATTCGCAAATGTGTAGATTTTACCCAATGTGTTCCCGAACAGACACATCAGGAACCCGTCTCGTTTATCTAACTGCATGCATGACTCTCCACTTGCCTATCGAATGGTGGGAAAATCATACATTTGTTTCTCTAGAACCTTTCTGGTTTGCATAGGACAGTCTTGGATTGTGCCTGTGGTCCCAACAGCGTCCCATCTGATCTAGCCCGTGTCCTGGATTGTCCATTTTTTAAATTAGATTTATTTCCTTTTTAAATAGATTTAACTTATTTATTTGAGGGAGAGAGAGCATGAGCAGGGAGAGTGATGGAGCGAGAGGGAGAAGCAGGCTTCCCACTAAGCAAGGAGCTGGAAGCTAGACTCGATCCCAGGACCCTGAGGTCATGACCTGAGCTCAAGGCAGATGGTTAACCAAATGAGCCACCCAGGCACCCCAGGATTTTTCATTTTTAATGAAATATTATCATTATTATTTTAATTACAGTGAGCTGGGATGGGTTTGTGAGGTCTCCACTTTGTACTTCCAACTCCTGCCTTGGTCTTGCTTAATAATATGGAAGATGCATGGGCAGCAAACAGAGTTTTCACATTAACATGTGGTTCCATTTAAAATAACCCATCTCTCTTTTCCCAACCATTTCAAGATGAAACCTAATCCCCCCTCTCAAATACAGCATTGAAGACATTTACTGCTTTAAAGAAAGTCTGGACAGAAGAGAAGGCTAACTCAGGGGCACCTGGGTGGCTCAGTCAGTTAAGCATCCAACTCTTGACTTCAGCTCAGCTCATGGTCTTAGGGTTGTAAGATCGAGTTCCATATCCAGCTCTGTGCTGGGTGTGGAACACCTGCCTCACCTCAGTCGAGCAATCAATTAATCAGTCAATGAAGTAAGAGTTGGCTAACTCCTGGTATCAGGTGGCGAAAGGAAAAACATTGGAAGCTCCTACAGCAACCAGCCGCTTGGTGCACCAGCCAGTGTTGCTCTGGAGGCTTCCATGGCCTACAAAATGAAGACACAGCTGCCAGTCAGTGAGGTCAGGGGTCAGTGCAGGAATTACAGGTCAGGTGGACATAAAATGTATGCAGGAAATAGAGTGAGCACAGGCTAAGAATTTTTTTTTTTATTTCTAAGAGTAGTCTTAGTAGTTTAGTGAACTTGGTTACAGAGGTCTTGTCTTTTACATGATGTTAATCTAAGACTACCTATTTATTTTATTGTTTGAGAACAGTTTTTGAGTTTTTATTATTTTTTAGATTTATTTTTATTATTATTTTTAAAATTTTATTTTATTTTTTCAGTGTTCCAAGATTCATTGTTTATATGATATTTTAAAATATTTATAAATACTTACAAATAGTAAATGGGAATCATTATAAATTTTCTATATCTATCTAATATATTAGATATTAGATATATTACAAATATATCTAATATTTGTAAGTAATATTTGTAAGGTTTATATATACACATATAAATTACAACACAGTGTGTGAATAGATGTTAAGATTTTTTGCAAGGCAAAAATACGCTTTCTCTCTTCGATGCATAACCTCAAGCATATTTAGAAAAGTATGAGGTTTTAAAAAGTGCTTCGTAGGGCGCCTGGGTGGCTCAGTTGGTTGGGTGACAGCCTTCAGCTCAGGTCATGATCCCGCACTTCCAGGATCGAGTCCCACATCGGGCTCCCAGCTCCTTGGGGAGTCTGCTTCTCCCTCTGACCTCCTCTCTCATGCTCTCTCTCACTCATTCTCTCTCAAATAAATAAATAAATAATCTTAAAAAAAAAAAGTGCTTTGTAAGTTAACCTTAATGTTCTGCACTAACATCGAACATTTTATAAGAAAGTCCTCTAAATTGTTGGTACCCCTTGTTCTGCATCACTTGAAAATTTTTAATAAAATGTTCAGTGAATGGAGTATCAAAAATTTCAACTTTTGCAATTTTCTTTTAAAAGTTTCAGTGATAAAAACTAATGCTTAAAGGCAGAAATTTCACGAACTATATTCTATAAAAACAAAGAAGGAAGGAATTGAAAAAAATTAATAGTCAGAATTCACATGGGAAATAATATTTAGCTTTGAATTTCCCTAACTGTGCTTTTGGATATCCTGATGTATAGCAATGCTCTTTTCATGGAGCTCCTATTTTTAATTAGATAATTTTATATTCTATATTGAAATGAAACAGAATTGAGAAAGTACACAAATTTTCACCATTTACATTTGGAAAAACATTGAAAATAATCATAAACAACGTATTTTCTGAATTTTATCTTATAAAGTATTTGTTGAATTAACACAAAATTTATGAAAATATTATAGCTGCTATATTTATAAATTTCAATATAGAAAAATTAGAATTCAGACTATTGTTCACTCTAGAGGATTTAGCATGAGCTCACTAGGTATCCAGACATCTATAAAGAGCACTGATTTAAAATATGATGGCCTACAGATGAAAATCAATAGAAAGTATCAGTAATTTCAAAATTGTAATCATAGTGTAACCACTTTCTCAAGCAAAAACTAAGGAAGTTTGTTGCCAGAAGATTTGCCTTGACAGGTATGTTAAAAGAAGTTAGAGAGAAGGAAAGTCATATAGATCAGAAATTCAGATCTGCAAAAAGAAAAGAGCATCAGTAAAAGAGTAAGTGAAGGTAAAATAAAACTTATCTTTTTCTTATTTTTAATTGTTCTAACTATTACAGTTTGTTCAAAACATTAAGAGCAACAATGTGCTTGATTATGTAGGCATATGTATATGAAATGAATGGCAGCAATGAGAAATGGGACAGGAAGGCAGAATTAGAATGACTTTGATATAATGCACTGTAATGTACTCACACCACCTGTGAAGCAGTACAGGGTGAGTTGAATGTGGACTTGGATTAGTTGTAAGTGTATATTGCGAACCCTAGGGCAATCACGAAAAAAGTTAGGAAAAAAGTATAACTTATATGCTGAGAAAGGAGAAAAATGAAATCATATAAAATACTCAATGAAACCTACAAAAGGCAGAAAAGAGAGCAGAATAGGAACAAAGAACTAGGACAACAAATAGAAAACAGGAAGGAATGTGGCAAATATTAATCCAACTATGTCACTTGCAACAGTGCAACTGTACCAGCTAAAAGACAGAGATTGTCATAATGCATCAAAATACAAGACCCAACTACATGCTGTCTACAAGAAACCCACTCTAAGTATAAAGACACATATAGATTAAAAGTAAATGAATGGAGATATGCTATGATAACACTAATCAAAAGAAAGCAGGAGTAGTTATACTAATTTCAGGCAGACTTTAGGGAAAGGAGCATTATCGGGGATAAAGATGGTAATTACATAATTATGAAAGGGTCAATTATCTAAGAATACCTAATAATCCTTAACACATCTGTTCCTAACAAAAGAGCACCAAGCTTATGAGGCAAAAACTGATAGAATTGCAAGGAGAAATAGATGAATCCACTATTCTAACTGGAGACTTCAACAACCCTCTCTCAGAACTGGACAGATCCAGCAGCCAGAAAACAGACACAGTTGAACTCAACACCACTGCCAATGAACTGTATGCAATGGACATCCATAGACTATGTCATCCAACAACAGTAGAATACACATTCTTCTCAAGCTCACGTGGAATATGAACCAACACAGACTACACTCTGGGCCATAAAATATATCTTAATAAATAAATCTAAAAGAACAGAAATCATATAATGTCCGTTCTCATACCATAAGGAAACTCAACTAGAAATTAATAACAGAAAAATAGCTGGAAAACCCCCAAATTTTTGGAAATTTAAAAATATACTTCTGAATAACACACTCAGAACATCCAATATGATATTAAAGGAGAACAAGGGTGGATGACTGATACTTCAAAACTTCAAGTTTCACTGTAAATCTACAGTAATTAAGGTATTATGCTGTTGTTGAAAGAATAAACAAATAGATCACTGGAACAGAATAGAGAGCCCAGCAAAATACCTCCATAAATAGAGTCAACTGATCTTTTTTTTTAAAAGGACAAAGGCAATACAAAGAAGCGAAGATACTTTGTTCATGAAATGATGCTAGGACAATTGGACAGCCACATAAAAACAAAAATGAATGTCGATATAGACTTTACACCATTCACAAAAATTAACACAGAATGCATCACAAACTGAAATGTAACAGGCCAAAGTATAAAGCTTCTAGAAGATAACATAGGAGAAAACCTAGATGACCTAGGGTGTGGTTTTGCCTTCATAGATACAACACCAAAGATAGGATCCATGAAATGCATAACTGAGAAGTTCTATTTCATCAATTTTAAAATTTCTGCTCTGCAAAAGACCTATCAAAAGAATAAGAAGACAAGCCACAGACTGGGAGAAAATATTTGCAAACGATACATCTGACAGAGGTCTGTTATCCAAAACATACAAAGAATTCTTAAAACTCAACAACAAGAAAACAAACATCAGCATTGAAAAATGGATCAAAGACCTTCACAGGCACCTCACACCCAAGAGATATACAGGTAACAAGCATATGGAAAAAATGCTCTGCATCATAAGTCATCAGGGAAATGAAAATTAAAGCAACAACGAGATACCATTGCATACCTATCTGAATGGCTGAAATATGGGGCACTGACAACACCAAAGGCTGACCAGAGTGTGGAACAACAGAGACTCTCACTCGCTGCTGGTGGAAATGTACAATCACTTTGGAAGACAGCTTGGCATTTTCTTACAAAAGTAAATATGCTGGGTGCCTGGGTGGCTCAGTTGGTTAAGCGACTGTCTTCAGCTCAAGTCATGATCCCAGAGTCCTGGGATCGAGTCCCACATCTGGCTCCCTGCTCCATAGGAAGTCTGCTTCTCCTTCTGACCTTTTCCCCTCTCATGCTCACTCTCACTGTCTCTCTCACAAATAAATAAATAAAATCTTAAAAAAAAAAAAAGTAAATATGCTCTTACCATCCAATCCAGCAGTTGAGTTCCTTGGTATCTACCCTAAGGAGTTAAAAACTTATGTCCATACAAAAGCCTGCACAGAGATGTTTACCACACTTCACCTCTGTTCATAATTGCCCAAACTCAGAAGCAAATAAAATGTCCAGGAGATGAATGGGCCAACTGCGCTACATCCAGACAATGGGATATTATTGAGCATTAAACGTTAAACATTAATGAGCTATCCAGCTCATTAGGTGCATATTACTAAGTCACTGAAGCCAATCTGAAAAGACTATTCACTCGGATGATTAACTCCTCCTTCATCTGCTCCAAGCTATTCTCAAGCCTGAGTGAAATATTTTTTTTAAAAAGTAGTAGAATTTGAATATTACCACTTTGCAATACCTAAGGGATTAATAAACATAAGCATTGAATATCAACAGGTGCTTACGCCACACTGAAAAAGCAACATCTAGACATTTTACTTCCTGATGGAAGAACACAGTGCCATTTGAAAGGTATCTGACAGGGGCGCCTGGGTGGCTTGGTGGGTTAAAGCCTCTGCCTTCAGCTCAGGTCATGATCTCAGGGTCCTGGGATTGAGCCCTGCATCGGGCTCTCTGCTTAGTGGGGAGCTTGCTTCCACCCCCACCCCTACTGTCTGCCTCTCTGCCTACTTGTGATCTCTGTTAAATAAATAAATAAATAAAAATCTAAAAAATATATAAGTATAATAGGCCTCTAAGGCTAATTAGTAATGTATAGGAAGTACTGGGGCAAAGAGACATGTTGGAGAGCTTATTGCAATTCCTTTGTATGTCATTTGTCATTCTTCTCTTGCCACTTTCAAGATTTTTTCTTTGTCTTTGGCTTTCAATATTTTTACTACATCATGTCCTCTTGTGGATCACTTTGCATTTATCTACATAGAGTTTGTTGAGCTTCTTGTATGTACATTGTTTTCTCATCAATTTTCTTTTTTTTTTTTTTCAGCATAACAGTATTCATTGTTTTTTCACCACACCCAGTGCTCCATGCAATCCGCGCCCTCCCTAGTACCCACCACCGGGTTCCCCCAACCTCCCAACCCCGCCCCTTCGAAACCCTCAGGTTGTTTTTCAGTGTCCATAGTCTCTCATGGTTCACCTCCCCTTCCAATTTCCCTCAACTCCCTTCTCTTCTCCATCTACCCTTGTCCTCCATATTGTTTGTTATGCTCCACAAATAAGTGAAACCATATGATACTTGACTCTCTCTGCTTGACTTATTTCACTCAGCATAATCTCTTCCAGTCCCGTCCATGTTGCTACAAAAGTTGGGTATTCGTCCTTTCTGATGGAGGCATAATACTCCATGGTGTATATGAACCACATCTTCCTTATCCATTCATTCGTTGAAGGGCATCTTGGTTCTTTCCACAGTTTGGCGACTGTGGCCATT
>JAHRIG010008912.1:31654-43470 GCA_020311275.1 Eira barbara | reverse complement strand
ACCTCAACTCATACTTTGTACCACATACACAAATTAGCATAAAATAGGTAACAGATATAAAAGTAAAAATCTAAAAGATTTTTTGAGTAAAATTTATGAGAAAATTTTTGCAACCTTCAGTTAAGTGACAATTTATTTCCTGGATAGGACTCTACAAGTTTAAGGAAAGTATAAGGAAATATAAAGGAAAACATGATAAATTATTCTTCATCCAAGTTAACATTTTTTTTTTCCTTTTTGAAATTGCAAGGACAAACTATAAACTACTGGAAGAAAATGCAAAACACACCTCTTTGCAAAGGAATGGTGCCCAAAGTACATAAAGCTTTGTGGTTTTGTTTGTTTGCTTGTTTTGAGACAGAGAGAGCACGCAAGTGAGGAGGGGCAGAGAGAGAGGGAGGGAGAGAATCCCAAGAAGGTTCCATGGCCAGCACAGCGCCTGAAGCAGGGTTTGATCTCATGACCGTGGGACCAGGAACTAAGCCAAAATCAGGGGTCAATTACTTAACCGATTTAGCCGCTCAAGTGCCCTTTCTTTCTTTTTTTTTTTTTTTTTCTTTTTCTTCCTCCCCCTCCCTTTTTTCCCTTGAGGAGGGAAACAATAAGAAAAAGGTCACTCTTAAAAATAGGGTTTATACAGCTGCTTCACAAAAGATAAATGGTGATCCATAAGCACAGGCAAAGATGTTCAACATTATTACTTACAGGAAAATGCCAGTTAGATCTCTGATGAGATAGAATCACACGTCTATAAAGATGGATAAAAACAATGCCATGGCCATATCAGTTGCAGGGGAGAGTGTGAATCACCTGGAGTTCTAACACATTGCTGGGGGCAGGGAAAACCAATTATCGTGGAAAGCAAATTGGGAGTTTCTAATAAAATGTAGCATCCAAACCAACCATCACACCCTTCTGAAATAATATAAACAATGTTCACTCAAAGATCTGGATGGCAGAGATACAGTGGTTATAAACACAACTTCTCGAAACACAAATGTCCTTCATCTGGTGAGTGGATAATCTGTGATACTGTTATACAGTGGAATACTGCTCAGCAGAAAGATTAATAAAAACACAATGAACTACTGATCCATGCAACGGCATAGACAAGTATCAGTTGTATCATGCAAAGTGAAAGAAGCCGTTCTCTAAAAGTTACATACTATATAATTTCATTTCTATGACATCCTAGAAAAGGTACAGATGGATAGATGCCAGTTACTGACTTTGGGCAGAGGAAAATGACTGCTAAAGAAAATAAAGAAAATTTATCATCTGATGGACATATGCTATATATTGGTGATGTGGTGGGAATATTCATGCTGCTGTATACCTAAGAGTATATATATATTTTTTTCAGTAAGTACACCTCCTGGGTCTTGATTTATTGATTTACTTTTAAAGATTGTATTTATTTATTTGCCAGAGAGAGAAAGGAAAATCAGGGGTGGGGGCAGCAGGCAGAGGGAGAAATGGGTTTCCCGGGAACAAAGAGCCTGACATGGGACTCAATGCCAGGAATCTGGGATCATGACTTGAGCCAAAGTCAGACACTTAACCAACTGATCTACCCAGGTGTCCCCAAGTTCTTGATTTAAAACAAGCATACAAAACAAAGACCCCTACTGGACAAGAGCATGGAGAAAACCATGAGAGTCCAGCAAAAGTATGATATGTTCCTTGACAACTTTAGAAAATATTTTTCATTGTTGGAAGTGTGGAATGGTAAATTGGGGTTTGCTTAAGTAATTCAGAAATGCCTTTACATATATTTACATGAAGGATGTCCAGAAAGATCTGGTGAACACAAAACTAAGCTTTCAATTCCAGCAGGAATTCAAGTTCAGTGACTCATTTGGCCTATTTTATTTTGATTTCAACTGCCACTTTATATCTTGATTTTCATGAAACACCTCTATTTATGCCATATTTAATTATTAGCAGTATTATGTTTTCCTTTCCCAAGTGTCTCTATTTGAAGAATAACCATGTGGTCACCCTACTTAAGTACAAATCCTGACAGATACAGGTAGAAGAATGGCTTTCTCCCTATGGAGTTGCTAGAAAATGTGAGTTTCATTCGTAGATCTCTTGGAAGAAAATGCTGTGTCAGTCTACAGTTAAATCTTATAGTTACAAAAAAGGAAATGTATCTTTAATACACTATCATACATCAATTATAAGGTTACTGAACATGTTACATACATTTTTCAGCACTTTTCTTCCCATCAATTTTTCCTATCCCGAGGAGCTCCCCTCACTGTCTGTAGATCGGGCCTGCAATACCATCGGCCCCAAACCTAAGCCGAGTTTGTGTTTTCAGATTTCTGTCCCCACAGCCCGGGTACACAAACCGTCGAGCCTGGGGCCTCTGGAGCCACACCGCACTATGGTGCCTGCCTCTCCATGGAAATTGTGCCCATTCCACTGGCCACAACCCTAAAGATTAAGGAGAAACCTCCAAGTCCCCCGAGGCCATCCCAATAGTGGGGGACACTCTGGACAAACAGGGGCATTCTGACACAAGCTGAGCAACTACCTCCACTCAGACATGCAGACAGATATCCCCAGAGAAAGGAGATTGAACCGTAGAGGCCCCAAGGCCCTAATCGGAGCCCCGGCTTTGATATCCAGGCATCTCTACTCAGAGGCCTGGTTTTGAATACCAACATATGGGATTTCCCGAGGCACCAAATGGAACATCTCTCATCTCCACATGGGAAACTTGCTCTTTGAAGCTGTGGCAAAGCCTATGGATAGGAGAATCCTGCAGGGCCCCTGGGCCAATGCCACATTTGAGGTATCCGTGGACAAAAACCCACATGATGACCCAACCTCATGAGAGTCCATTTCATCTGAGCCCCCTGGGTAGCTTGCCCCAGAGCCAGCTGATTGAACCTGCCTTGTCTCTAGGAGCCAATGGGAATGTGAGCTGCGTGTTCAGGCAACCATCTTAAGAACCCTTCTCCCGAGACTTAGCATTTGGGGCTTCCTGGAGCTGACTAGCAGGACTCGACTGTCATGCAGAAGGAAACCTTGCCGTTTGAAGCATCTCACAACACGCAGAGTGGGAAAGCCTCCAGCCTCATGAGGCTACCCCTTCATGAAGGGGCCAAAATGGACGGAAAGTCCAGCTTGAGCCAACGTCTAATCCTCCCCCTGATTTCAGATTAAGGAGATCTCGATTCAGCCTCTGCAGAGTCGGCCTGCATGCCCTTGGCCAATAAACTTACCCTACCTTGTGTTTTCAATTCCGTCCTCATACTCCAGGCCCACAAGCCCTCCAGATTGGGAATTCAGGAGCCACAACCCAACACTCTGCCTGCACACCAGAAGAAAAACGTTGCCCTCTGGGGCTGCCAAGAAACCCCAAATGAGGATTACCTGCACGCAACGCGACTGCACCCCAATTATATAGGCTGCTGGGAGCACTAAGGCTCTGTCTGACAGAGCCTGAGCGGGGACCTCCAGACCGAAACCCAGACAGCTGGCCAAACACACAGCACATCAGACTCGCCACGGTATTAGGCCATCATCTCTTCCCAACCTGGGGTTTCAGGCTTCAGAACCTTGACGTTATCTCAAATCACTGCTCAGGTGTGGTCCTGATTGCAGAAATAAGAACTCCTCCTAGCCCCTGGCAGGAAACATTGCTGTTGGCATGGTGTCCAACCTTCAGGGGAGGAGAAACCAGGATGGACCATGAGGCCACTCCCATGTTTGAGGGACGCCTTGGGCACAAACATGCATTGTGACGCTCAGCGTAAGACTGTGCTCAAGTGAGGCTTCTCAGTGGATTGACCAAGAGGTCGCGAATGTGGCTTGCCACGGCCCTAGGAACCCAATCCTAAACAGAGGTCACCAGTACCCAGGTTCTGCTCTTGAATAACTCTTTTGGAGGGACACCTGAGGCAGAGAACAGGACTCTACCCATCCCATGAATGAGACCAAATGCGTGGTAGCCCAGCCAAATCCCCATAGTGGGAGACTTGTCGATGGCCCAGGAGGCCACCCCCACATGCCACGGCCATCCTTGACACAAAATCCAGAGAGAAAACCCTGAGCAACCGCCTCACACTCACTCTTCATTCTTATCCCGAGTGGCTCACCTGACAGAATGGAGATCCGGCCTTCCATACCCTATGGCCCAACCTAAGCCGAGTATGTGTTTTCAGACTACTGTCCCCACAGCCTTGGCCCACACACCCTCCAGACAGGGGCCCCTGGAGCCACACCGCACTAAAGTGCCTATCCTCTCCAAGGAAACTCTGCCCAATCCATTGCGCACAACCCTACAGATTAGGAGAAACCTCCAAAGTCCCCGAGGCCATCCCAATAGTGGAGGCTGCAGTGAACGAACAGGGCCAATCTGTAAAAAGGTGATCAACTACCTCTACTCAGACAAGCAGGCGAATGTCCCCACAAACAGGTGATTGACCGGAACAGGCCCCTAGGCCCTCATCTGAATCCTCGCTTTGGTTTCCAGGCATCTCTCTGCAGAACCCTGTTTCCAAAAACAGACTATGGGGGTGGATGAGGCACCAATTCAAACAACATTCATCTTCACATGGGAAACTTGATTTTGCAGCTGTTAAAACCCTCTGCTTAGGAGAATCCTTCAGGGCCCCAGAGCCACCGCCACATTCCAAGGTCTCCATGGACACAAACCCACATTATGACATATCCTTAGGAGAGTCCATTCCAACTCAGACCCTGTGTAGTTCCCCAGAGAATGCATATCGAACAGACCTTGTTGCTAGGAGACAATGGGAATGTGAGGTGGGTGGCCCAGGCACCCATTCTTAGAACCCTGCTCTCGAGTTTTTCCATATGGGGAGTCCTGGAGCCATCCAACAAGACGCAAGTGTCCCGCAGAAGGTATCCTTGCGGCTTGGAGTATCTCACAACTCCCAGCGTGGGAAAACCTCCATGGCCTTATGAGACCACCCCCCTTCCTGAAGGGGCCATCATGGACACAAACTCCAACTGAACCAATGTCCGATCCTCGCCCTGACTTCAGATGCAGGAGATATCAAATCAGACTCTGCAGAGTGGGCCCGGCGTGCCTTCTCCCCATAACCTTACCCTAGCTTGTGTTCTCAGATGTCCATCCTCACACTCCTGGCCCACAAGCCCTCCAGTTTGGGAATTCCAGAGACACAACGCAGCACTCTGCCTGCCCATCAGAAGAAAAACGTTGCCCTCTAGGGCTCACCTGAGACTCCAAAGGAGGATCAACCTGCATGCCACACGAATGCACCCCAATTAGATAGGCTACCCTGGGCACTAATGATCTCTCTGACGCAGCCTGAGCCTGAACCTCCCGACACACCCAGACAACTGGAGCCACATCCAGCACATCGGACCTACCATGGCCTTAGGCCGTCATCTCTTCCCAACCTGGGTTTTCGGGCTTCAGAACCTTGACCTTATCTCCAATCACTGCGCAGGGCTGGTCCTGATGGGGAAATCAGAACACAGAAAAGCTTGCTGTTGGCATGGTGTCCTACCTTCAGTTGAGGATAAACCAACATGGGCCATTAGGCCACGCCCATGCTTGAGGGTCGCCTTGGGCACAAACATGCATTGTGACCCTCAGTGTGAGTCATGTGCTCAAGTGAGGCTTCTCAGTGGCTGGACCCAGAGGCCACATATGGGGCTGACCATGCCCTAGGACCCCAAACCTAACCAGAGGATGGGTTTTCCATTTACTGGTACCCAGGACGCTGCTCTGGAATTCCTCTTTTGGAGGGACACCGGAGGCAGAAAACAGGACTCCTCCCATCGCACAGAATGACCACAAACTCTTGGGAGCTGGCCCAATCCCCAGAGAGGGAGACTCCTCTAAGGCCCATGAGGCCACCCCTATATTCCACGGTCTTCCTTGACACAAAATCAAGAGACAAAAGCCTGAGGAACCGCCTTGCACACACCCTTCATTCCTGTCTCCAAGAGCTCCCCTCACGGTCTGTTCATTGGGCCTAACATACCCTCGGCCGCTAACCTAAGCCAAGTTGGTGTTTTCAGATTCTGTCCCCACAGCCCTGGCACACACACCCTCCAGGCTAGGGCCCCTTCAGCCACATCTTAGGACTGTGACTGAGCTCTCCATGGAAACCATGCCTGAGCCATTGGCCATAACCCTACCGATCAGGGGATACCTCCAAAGTCCTCGATGCCATCCCAATAGCGGAGGCCACCCTGGACAAACAGGGGCGATCTGACCCAAGCTGAGCAACTACCTCCACTCAGATACGCAGATGGCTGTCCCCAGACGAAGAAGATTGAACTCGACAGGCCTGTAGGCCCTATTAGGAACCTCTTTTGGTTTCCAGGCATCTATCCTCAGAGGCCTGTTCTCCAATACAAGCATAAATGGGTTTCCTGAGGCGCCAGTCAGAACACCTCTCGTCTCCCCATGGGAACCTTGCTCTTTGGAGCTCTCTCAAAGCCTCCGGCTAGGAGAATCCTTAAGGGCCCCTGAGTTACCACTACATTCCCAGGTCTCCATGGACACAAAGCCACATTATGACACATCTTCAGGAGTCTCCATTTCAACTCAGACCCCATGGTAGCCACTCCAGAGCCAGGAGATCGAACCTGCCTTGTCTCTAGGAGCCAATGGGAATGAAACGTGGGGTGCCCAGGCACCCATCTTTAGAACCCTGCTCTTGAGTTTTTCCATATGGGTTGTCCGGGAGTCATCTAACAGGACCCGACTTTCCCACAGAAGGTATCCTTGCACTTTTGAGCACCTCACAGCTCCCAGCTTGATAAAACCTCCATGGACTCATGAGTCCACCCCCCTTCCAGAAGGAGCCATCGTGGACACAAACACCAACCTGAGCCAATGTCAGATCCTCACCCTGACTTCAGATTTGGGAGATCTCGATTTAGCCTCTGCAGAGTGGGCCTGCCGTTCCTTCGCCCCATAACCTAACCCTAGCTTGTGTTCTCGGACGTCCATATTCACACTCCTGGCCTACAAGCCAACAGGTTGGGAATTCCGGAGCCACAACGCAGCACTCTGCCTGCCCACCAGAAGAAAAATGTTGCCCTCTGGGGTTGCCCAGAGACTCCAAAGGAGGATCAACCTGCACGCCTCGCGATTGCACCCCAAGTATATAGGCTGCCCCGGGCACTAATGGTCTTTCTTGACACAGCCTGAGCCCGGAACTCCCGACACACCCAGACAACTGGCCCCACATCCAGCACATCGGACCTACCATGGCCTTAGGTCATCATCTCTTCCCAACCTGGGTTTTCAGGCTTCAGAATCTTGACCTTTTCTCCAATCACTGCACAGGGAAGGTCCTGAGGGAGAAATCAGAACACCTCCCTCCCCGTGGCAGGAAAGCTTGCTGTTGGCATGGTGTCTAACATTCAGGGGAGGAGAAACCAGCATGGGCCATGAGGACACAACCATGCTTGAGGACCGTCTTGGAACTAACACGCATTGTAACCATCAGCATGAGCCCTATGCCCAAGGGAGGCTTCTAAGAGGCTGGATCCTGAGCCGGCATAAGGGACTGCCCATGTCCCTAGGCACCCAATCCTAACCAGAGGTCCCCCGTACCCAGGGCTTTGTTCTGGAGTCCCTCTCTTGGAGGTACACCTGAGGCAGAGAACAAGACTCCACCCATCCCACAGAATGGCACCAAACTCCTGGTCAACGGGCCAAATCCCCATAGGGGGAGACTCGTTGATGGCCCAACAGTGCACATCTACATGCCACGGCCATCCCTGGCACAAATTCCAGAGACAAAACTCTGAGCAACCGCCTCACACTCAACCTTCTTTCCTATCCTGAAGAGCTCTCCTCACGGAATGGAGAACTGGCCTGCCCTACCCTAGGCCCTAACCCAAGCCGAGTATGTGTTCTCAGCCTCAGTCCCCACAGCCCTGGCCCACTCACCTTCCAAGCTGGAGATCCTGGAGCCCCAATGAACTAACGTGCCTGCTCTCTCCAAGAAATTCTGGCCATTCCATTTTCCACAACCCTACAGACTAAGAGAAACCTCCAAGGTCCCCGAGGTCATCCCAACAGCGGAGGCCACCCTGGACAAACAGGGGTGGTCTGTCAAAACCTTGAAGTTGGCATGCTGTCCAACCTTCATTCTAGGATAAAACATCATGGGCCCCGAGGACACACGCATGCTTGAGGGCCACCTAGGGCACAAACACGCATTGTGACCCTCAGTGTGAGCCACGTGCTCAAGGGAGGCTTCTCAGTGGCTGGACCAAGAGGCTGCATATGCGGCTGACCATGCCCCTAGGACCCTAAACCTAACCAGAGGATGGGTTTTCAAATCGATTGTTCCCTGGTCTCTGCTCTGGAATCCCTCTTTTGGAGGGACACCGGAAGTAGAAATCAGGGCTCTTCCGATCGCACAGAATGGCATCCGACCCTTGGGAGCTGGGTCAAATTCCCAGAGAGGGAGACTCCCCCAAGTCCCATGAGGCCAAACCTCCATTCCATGGTCTACCTTGACACAAAATCCAGAGACAATAGCATGAGCAACCGCCTCGCACTCGTCCTTCATTCCTATCCCGACAAGGTCCCCTCACGGTCTGTAGATTCGGACTGCCATCTCCTTGGCCGCTCACCTTAGCAGAGTTTTGTTTTCAGATTTTGTCCCCACAGCCCTGGGACACAAACCCTCCGGCCTGGGGCCCCTGGATCCACAGCGCAGGACTGTGCCTACCCTCTCCATGGATACAGTGCCCATGCCACAGGACACAACCCTACCGATAGGAGGAACCTCCAAGGTCCTTGAGGCCATCCCAATAGTGGAGGCTGCCATGGACAAACAGGGACGTTCTGACCCAAATTGAGCAACTACCTCCACTCAGACACGCAGACGGCAGTCCCAGACAAAGAGGATTGAAATGGACAGGCCGGTAAGCCCTAATAGGATCCTATCCTTTGGATTCTAGGCGTCTACTCAGAGGCCTGTTTTAGAATACAAGCACAAGGAGGTTTCCTGAGGCACCAGTCAGAACACCTCTCGTCTCCCCATGGGAACCTTGCTCTTTGGAACTGTGTCATAGCCTCCGGCTAGGAGAACCCTGAGCCACCGCCACATTCCAAGGTCTCCATGGACACAAAGCCACATTATGACACATCTTCACATTATGACACATCCATTTCAACTCAGACCTAATGGTAGCCAATCCATAGCCAGCAGATTGAATCTGCCTTGTCTCTAGGAGTTAATGGGAATGAAAGGTGCGGTCCCAGGCACCCATCTTTAGAACCCTGCTCTCGAGATTTTCCATATGGGGTGTCCTGGAGCCATCTAACAGGACCTGATTGTCCCGCAGAAGGTATCCTTGCACTTTGGGCCATCTCACAACTCCCAGTGTGGTAAAACCTCCATGGACTCTTGAGTCCAACCCCCTTCCTGAAGGAGCGATCATGGACACAAACTCCAACCTGATCCAATGTTGGATCCTCACCCTGACTTCAGATTCCTGAGATCTCGAATTAGCCTCTGCAGAGTGGGCCTGCCATGCCTTCGCCCCATAACCTTACCCTAGCTTGTGTTCTCAGACGATCATCCTCCCACTCCTGGCCCACAAGCCAACAGGTTGGGAATTCCAGAGCCACAACGCAGCACTCTGCCTGTCCACCAGAAAGAAATCCTTGATCTCTAGGGCTGCCCAGAGATTCCAAAGGAGGATCAAATTGCATGCCACGCGACAGCACCCCAATTATATACGCTGCCCTGGGCACTAATGCTCTCTCTTGACACAGCCTGAGCCCGGACCTCCCGACACACCCAGACAACTGGCCCTACATCCAGCACATCGGACCTACCATGGCCTTAGGCCGTCATCTCTTCCCAACCTGGGTTTTCAGGCTTCAGAACCTTGACTTTATTTCCAATCATTGCACAGGGGTGGTCCTGAGGGAGAAATCAGAACACCTCCCTCCTCGTGGCAGGAAAGCTTGCTGTTGGCATGGTGTCCAACCTTCAGGGGAGGAGAAACCAGCATGGGCCATGAGGACACACCCATGCTTGATAGGCGTCTTGGCGCAAACACACATTGTGACCCTCAGCATGAGCCCCATTCCCAAGGGAGACTTCTAAGAGGCTGGATCCTGAGCCGGCATAAGGGGCTGCCCATGTCCCTAGGTACCCAATCCTAACCAGAGGTCCCCCGTACCCAGGGCTCTGCTCTGGGGTCCCTCTCCTGGAGGGACACCTGAGGCAGAGAACAAGTCTCCACCCATCCCACAGAATGACACCAAACTCCTGGTCAACAGGCCAAATCCCCATAGGGGGAGACTCGTCAATGGCCCAAGCGGGCATCTCCACATGCCACGGCCATCCTTGGCACAAACTCCAGAGACAAAATCTGAACAACCACCTCACACTCAATCTTCCTTCCTATCCTGAGGAGCTCTCCCCGCGGAATGGAGATCCGGCCTGCCCTACCCTAGGCCCCAAACTAAGCCGAGTATGTGTTTTCAGACTCAGTCCCCACAGCCCTGAAACACACACCTTCCAGGCTGGGGATCCTGGAGCCACGCCTCACTAACGTGTCTGCCCTCTCCAAAGAAACTGCCCATTCCATTGTCCACAACCCTACAGATTAGGAGAAACCTCCAAGGTCCCCGAGGTCATCCCAAGAGCAGAGGCCGCCCTGGACAAACAGGGGTGGTCTCTCAACACCTTGCTGTTGGCATGCAGTCCAACCTTCATGCGAGGATAAACCAGCATGGGCCATGAGGACACACCCATGCTTGAGGGCCACCTAGGGCACAGATACGCATTGTGACCCTCAGTGTGAGCCACGTGCTCAAGGGAGGCTTCTCAGTGGCTGGACCAAGAGGCCTCATATGCAGCTGACCATGCCCCTAGGACCCCAAACCTAACTAGAGGACGGGTTTTCCATTCACTTGTTCCCTGCTCTGTGCTCTGGAATCCCTCTTTTGGAGGGACACCGGTGGTAGAAATCAGGACTCCTCCCATCGCACAGAATGGCATCCAATTCTTGGGAGCCGGGTCAAATCCCCAGAGGGGGAGACTCCTCCAAATCCCATTAGGCCAAACCTCCATTCCATGGTCTACCTTGACACAAAATCCAGAGACAATAGCATGAGCAACCGCCTCGCCCTCGTCCTTCATTCCTATCCTGACAAGGTCCCCTCACGGTCTGTAGATTGGGCCTGCCATCTCCTCGGCCGCTCACTGTAGCCGAGTTTTGTTTTCAGATTTTGTCCCCACAGCCCTGGGACACAAACCCTCCGGCCTGGGGCCCCAGGATCCACAGCACAGGACTGTGCCTACCCTCTCCATGGACCGTGCCTGTTCCACTATACACAACCCTACGGATAGGAGGAACCTCCAAGGTCCTCGAGGCCATCCCAGTAGTGGAGGCTGCCATGGACAAACGGGGACGATATCACCCAAATTGTGCAACTAACTCCAATCAGACACGCAGACGGCAATCCGTAGACAAAGAGGATTGAAATGGACAGGCCCGTAAGCCCTAATAGGATCCTATGCTTTGGTTTCTACGCGTCTACTCAGAGGCCTGTTTTAGAATACAAACACAAGGAGGTATCCTGAGGCACCAGTCAGAACACCTCTCTTCTCCCCATGGGAACCTTGCTCTTTGGAGCTCTGTCAAAGCCTCCGTCTAGGAGAATCCTTCAGAGCCCCTGAGCCACCACCACATTCCAAGGTTTCCATGGACACAAAGCCACATTATGACACATATTCAGGAGTTTCCATTTCAACTCAGACCCCATGGTAGCCACTCCAGAGCCAGCAGATCGAACCTGCCTTGCCTCTGGGAGCCAA
>JAHRIG010008912.1:0-17759 GCA_020311275.1 Eira barbara | reverse complement strand
CTGCTTAGGAGAACACTTCAGGGCCCCAGAGCCACCGCCACATTCCAAGGTCTCCTTGGACACAAACCCACATTATGACCCATCCTCAGGAGAGTCCATTCCAACTCAGACCCTGTGTAGCTCCCCCAGAGCCTGCATATCGAACACACCTTGTTGCTAGGAGACAATGGGAATGTGAGGTGGGTTTCCCAGGCAAACATCCTCAGAACCCTGCACTCCAGCTTTTCCATATGGGACATCCTGGGGCCATTAAACAGGACGTGACTGTCCCGCAGAAGGTATCCTTGCAGTTTGGAGTATCTTACAACTCCCAGCATCGGAAAACATCCATGGCCTCATGAGGCCACCCCCCTTCCTGAAGGGGTCATCATGGACACAAACTACAACCTGAGCCAATGTCCGATCTTCACCCTGAATTCAGATGCAGGAGATCTCGATTCAGCCTCTACAGAGTTGGACTGCCCTGCCTTCGCTCCATAACCTTACCCTAGCTTGTGTTCTCAGACTTCTGTCCTCACGCTCCTGGCCAACAGGCTCTTCAGCTTGGGAATTCTGGAGCCATAATGCAGTACTCTGCCTGCCAACCAGAATAAAAATGTTGCCCTCTGCAGCTGCCCATAGAACGTAAATGAGGATCAACCAGCATGCGACTCGACTGTACCCCAATTATACAGGCCTCCTTGGGCACTAAGGCTCTTTCTGACACAGCCTGAGCGCGCACCTCAAAAAACGACACCCTGGCAGCTGGCCGCACACTCAGCACAGCAGACCCACCATGGCATTAGGCCGTTTTCTCTTCCCACCCTGGGTTTCAGGCTTCAGAACCTAGACTTTATCTCCAATCACTGCACAGGGGTGACCCTGATGCAGGGATTAGTTATCCTCCTTACCCCTGGCAGGAAACCTTGCTGTTGTCATGGGGTCCAACATTCAGGGGAGCAGAAACCAGCATGGGCCAAGAGGCCACACCCATGCGTGAGGGGCACCTAGGGCTCAAACACACATTGTGACCCTCAGCATGAGTCCCGTGCTCAAGGGAGGCTTCTTAGTGGCTGGACCAAGAGGCCGCATATGGGGCTAACCATGCCCCTAGGACCCCAAACCTAACCAGAGAATGGATTTTCCATTCACCTGTACCCAGGACTCTGCCTGGAATCCTTCTTTTGGAGGAATACCCGAGGCAGAAATCAGGACACCTCCCGTCGCACAGAATGGCCACAATCTCTTGGGAGCTGGGTCAAATCCCCAGAGAGGGAGACTCCTCCAGGCCCAGGAGGCCACCGCTCCATTCCACTGTCATCCTTGAAACAGAATCCAGAGACAAAAGCCTGAGCAACAGCCTCGCACTCGCCCTTTTCATTCCTGTCCCGAGAAGGTACCCTCAAGGTCTGTAGATTGGTAATGCCATACCCTCGGTCACTCACCTTAGCCGAGTTTGTGTTTCCATATTCGGTCCCCATAGCCCTGACACAAACCCTCCAGGCTGGGGCCCCTGAAGCCACCCCGCAGGACTCTGTCTGGCCTCTCAATGGAATCCGTGCCGTGCCACTGGACACAACACTACCAATCAGGAGAAACCTCCAAGGTCCTCGAGGCCATCAAAATAGTGGAGGCTGCCCTGGACAACAGGGGCGTTCTGACTAAAACTGAGCAACTACCTCGACTCAGACACACAGACGGCTCTCCCCAGACACAGAAGATTGAACTGGACAAGCCCCTACACCCTAATAGGAATGTTTGCTGTGGTTTCTAGGCGTCTACCTCAGAGGCCTGTTTTAGAATACAAGCACAAGGAGGTTTCCTGAGGCACCAGTCAGAACACCTCTCGTCTCCACATGGGAACCTTGCTCTTTGGAGCTGTGTCCAACCCTCCAGGTAGGAGAATCCTTCGGGTCCTGAGCCACTGTCACATTCCAACGTCTCCATGGACACAAAGCCACATTAGGACACCTCTTCAGGAGTTTCCATTTCAACTCAGACCCCATGGTAGCCCTGGAGAGCCAGCAGATTGAAACTGCCTTGCCTCTAGGAACCAATGGGAATGCGAAGTGGGGTGCCCATGCACCCATCCTTAGAACCTTCCTCTCGAGTTTTTCCTTATGGGTCGCCCTGCCATCCAACAGGACGCGACTGTCCCGCAGAAGGTATCCTTGCAGTTTGGAGCATCTCACAACTTCCAGCGTGGGAAAACCTCCATGGACTCATGAGGCCACCCCCCTTCATAAAGGAGCCATCATGGACAGAAACTCCAACCTGAGCCTATGTAGGAACCTCGCACTGACTTCAAATGCAGGAGATATCGAGTCAGCCTCTGCAGAGTGGGCCTGCCGTGCCTTCGCCCCATACCTTACCCTATCTTGTGTTCTCAGACGTCCATCCTCACACTGCTGGCCCAAAACCCTCCAAATTGGGAATTCTGGAGCCGCAACGCAGCACTCTGCCTGCCCACCAGAAGAAAAACTTTGCCCTCTGGGACTGCCCAGACACTCCAAAAGAGGATCACCCTGTAAGCCACGCGACTGCACCCCAATTACTTGGGCTGCCCTGGGCACTAATGCTCTCTCTGACACAGCCTGAGTCGGGACCTCCCGACACACCCAGACAACTGGCCCGACATCCAGCACAATGGACCTACAATGGCCTTAGGCTTTCATCTCTTCCCAACCTGCGTTTTCAAGCTTCAGAACCTTGCCCTGATCTCCAATCACTGCATAGGTGTGGTCCTGATGGAGAAATCACATCACCTCCCTCCCCGAGGCAGGAAAGCTTGCTGTTGGCATGGCGTCCAACCCTCAGGTTAGGAGAGACCAGCATGGGCCATGAGGACACACCGTGCTTGAAAGCTGCCTTGGGCACAAACACGCATTGTCACCCTCAGCATGAGTCCCGTGCTCAAGATAGGCTTCTCAGTGGCTGGACCATAGGCCCCATATCAGGCTGGCCATGCGCCTAGGCACCCATTCCTCACCAGATGTCCCCCGTACCCAGGGCTCTGCTCTGGAATCCCTATTTTGCAGCGACACCTGAGGCAAAGAACAGGACTCTGCCCACTCCACAGAATCACACCATACTCCTGGTAGCCAGGCCAAATCCCCATAGTGGGAGACTCCTCGATGGCCCAGAGGCCACCCCTACGTGTCACGGCCATCCTTGACACAAATTCCAGAGACAAAAGCTTGAGCAACCGCCTCACACTCACCCTTCATTCCTAGCTCCTCACGGAATAGAGATCCGGCCTGCCGTACCCTAGGCCCCAATCTAAGCTGAGTGTGTGTTTTAAGAGTTCAGTCCCCACAGCCCTGGTCGACACACCCTCCTGACTGGGGCCCCTGGAGCCACACCACATTACAGCGCCTGCCCTCTCTAAGGAAACTCTGCCCATTCCATTTCACACAACCCTATAGATTAGGAGAAACCTCCAAAGTCCTTGAGACCATCCCAATAGAGGAGGCCGCCCTGGACAAACAGGGGTGATCTGTCAAAGGGTGCTGAACTACCTCCACTCAGACAAGCAGACAGATGTCCCCACAGACAGAAGATTGCCCTGAACAGGCCCCTAGGACCTAATCTGAATCATCGCCTTGGTTTCCAGGCGTCTCTACTCAGAGCGCTGATACAAATACCAGCCTATGGGGGTATATGAAGCTCCAATTCGAACACCACTCATCTCCACATGGGAAACGTGATATTTGGATCTGTGAATACCCTCTGCTTAGGAAAACACTTCAGGGCCCCAGAGCCACCGCCACATTCCAGGTCTCTTTGACAAACCCACATTATGACCCATCCTCAGGAGAGTCCATTCCAATTCAGACCCAGTGTAGCTCCTCCAGAGACTGCATATCAAACACACCTTGTTGCTAGGAGACAATGGGAATGTGAGGTGGGTTGCCTAGGCTCTGATCCTTAGAACCCTACTCTCGGTTTTTCCATATGGGGTGTCCTGGAGCCATCCAACCGGACGTGACTGTCCCGCAGAAGGTATCCTTGTGGTTTGGAGTATCTCATAACTCCCAGCGTGGGAAAACATCCATGGCCTCATGAGGCCACCCGCCTTCATGAAGGGTTCATCATGGACACAAACTGCAACCTGAGCCAATGTCCGATCCACGCCCTGACTTCAGATGCATAAGATCTCGATTCAGCCTCTGCAGAGTGGGCCTGCTGTGCCTTCTCTCCATAACCTTACCCTAGCTTGTGTTCTCAGACTTCCGTCCTCACACTTCTGACCAACAGGCCCTTCAGCTTCGGAATTCTGGAACGCACAACGCAGCACTCTGCCTGCCCACAAGAAGAAAGATGTTGCCCTCAGCGGCGGCCCAGAGACCCCAAATGACGATCATCCTGCAAGCCACTCGACTGTATCCCATTATACAGGTCGCCCTGGGCACTAAGGCTCTCTCAGACACAGCCTGAGCCCGCACCTCGCAACCGACATGCAAGCAGCTGGCCGCACACCCGGCACAGCAGACCCACCATGGCATTAGGCCTTTTCTCTTCCCACCCAGGGTTTCAGGCTTCAGAACCTAGAATTTATCTCCAATCACTGCACAGGGGTGAAATTGATGCAGGAATTAGATCTCCTCCTTCCCCCTGGCAGGAAACTTTGCTGTTGTCATGGTGTCCAACCTTCAGAGAAGGAGAAACCAGCATGGACCATGAGGCCAAACCCATGCTTGAGGGCCACCTAGGGCACAAACACGCATTGTGACCTTCAGCATGAGCCCCGTGCTCAAGGGAGGCTTCTCAGTGGCTGGACAAGAGGCCGCATATGGGGCTGACCATGCCCCTAAGACCTCAAACCTAACCAGAGGACGGATTTTCCATTCGCCTGTACCCAGGACTCTGCTCTGGAATCCCTCTTTTGGAGTGACACCAGAGACAAAAATCAGGACTCCTCCCATCACACAGAATCACATCCAACTCTTGGGAGCCAGGTCAAATCCCGAGAGGAAGACTCCTCCAAGGCCCACGAGGCCACCCCTCCATTCCACGGTCTTCCTTGACACAAAATCCAGAGACAAAAGCCTGAGCAACTGCCTCACACTCGCCCTTCATTCCTATCCTGAGGCGCTCCCCTCAATGTCTGTACATTGGGCCTGCCATACTCTCGGCCGCTAACCTAAGCCAAGTTTGTGTTTTCAGATTCTGTCCCCACAGCCCTGACACACACAACGTCCAGGCTGGGGACCCTGAAGCCACACAGCATTACTGGGCTTGCCCTCTCCAAGGAAACTCTGCCAATTCCATTGCCCACAACATTACAGATTAGGAGAAACCTCCAAGGTCCCCGAGGCCATCCCAATAGCGGAGTTGTGAGATTCTCCAAACTGCAAGGACACCTTCTGCGGGACAGTCGGGTCCTGTTAGATGGCTGTAGAACACCCCATACGGAAAAACTCGAGAGCAGGGTTCTAAGGATGGGTGCCTGGGCACCCCACCTTGCATTCCCATTGGCTCCCAGAGGCAAGGCTGGTTCGATCTGCTGCCTCTGGAGTGGCTACCATGGGGTCTGAGTTGAAATGGAAATTCCTGAAGATGTGTCATAATGTGGCTTTGTGTCCCTGGAAACCTTGGAATGTGGGGGTGGCTCAGGGGCCCTGAAGGATTCTCCTAGCCAGAGGTTTGACACGGCTCCAAAGAGCACGGTTCCCCTGTAGAGATGGGAGGTGTTCCAGCTGGTGCCTCAGGAAACCTCCTTGTGCTTGTATTATAAAACAGGCCACTGAGGTAGACGCCTAGAAACCAAAGCAGAGGATTCTATTAGGGCTTACCGGCTTGTACAGTTCAATCTGCTGTGTCTGGGGACAGCCTTCTGCGTGTCCGAGTGGAGGTAGTTGCTCAGTTTGGGTCAGATCGCCCCTGCTTGCCCAGGGCAGCCTCCACTATTGGGATTGAGGATTTGGAGGTTCCTCCTGATCCGTAGGTTTGTGTCCAGTGGAATGGGCACGGTATCCGTGGAGGGGGTAGGCACAGCCCTGTGCTGTGGATCCAGGGGCCTCAGCCTGGAGGGTTTGTGTGCCAGGGTTGTGGGGACAAAATCTCAAAACACAAACTCGGCTAAGGTGAGCAGCCAAGGAGATGGCCGGCCCAATCTACAGACCGTGAGGCGACCTTGTTATGATAGGAGCGAAGGGCGAGTGCGAGGTGGTTGCTCAGGCTTTCGTCTCTGGATTTTGTGTCAAATAAGACCGTGGAATGGAGGGCTGTCCTCATGGGCCTTGGGCTGTCTCCCTCTCTGGGGATTTGGCCTAGATACCAAGAGTTTGTGGTCATTCTGTGTGACGGCAGGAGTCGTGTTTTCTGCCTCCACTGTCCCTCCAAAAGAGGGATACGAGAACAGCGTCCTGGGTACCTGTGAATGGAAAACACGTCCTTTGTTTAGGTTTGGGTACTAGGGGCATGGTCAGCCCCATATGCGGCCTCTTGGTCCAGCCACTGAGAAGCCTCCCTTGAGCATGTGGATCACACTGCGGGTCACAATGCGTGTTTGTGCCCTAGGTGGCCCTCAAGCATGGGTGTGGCCTCATGGCCCATGCTGGTTTGTCCTCCCCTGAAGGTTGGACAGCATGCCAACAGCAAGGTTTCCTGCCACGGGGAAGGAGGAGATTTAAGTCCTGCATCAGGTTCACCCCTGTGCAGTGATTAGAGATAAAGTCTAGGTTCTGAAGCCAGAAACCCAGGGTGGGAAGAGAAAACGGCCTAATGCCATGGTGGGTTTGACGTGGTGGGTGTGTGACCAGCTTCCTGGGTGTCAGTTGGGAGGTGCGGGCTCAGGCTGTGTCAGAGAGAGCCTTAGTGCCCAGGGCGGCCTGTATAATTGGGATACAGACGAGTGGCATGCAGGATGATCCTCATTTGGGGTCACTGGGCAGTCATAGAGAGCAATACTTTTCCTTCTGTTAGGGAAGGCAGAGTGCTGCATTGTGGCTCCAGAATTCCCAAGCTGAAGGGCCTGTTGGCCAGGCGTGTGAGGAAGGAAGTCTGAGAACACAAGCTAATGTAAGTTATGGAGCAAAGGCACAGCAGGCCCCTCGGCAGAGCCTGAATCGAGATCTCCTGTCTAACGTCAGAGCGAGGGTCCGACATTGGCTCAGGTTGGAGTTTGTGTCCATGATGGCCCCTTCAGGAAGGGGGTGTCCTCATGTGTCCATGGAGGTTTTCCCACGCTGGGCGTTGTGAGATGCTCCAAAGTGCAAGGATACCTTCTGCGGGATAGTCGAGTCCTGTTAGATGGCTGCAGGACACCCCATACGGAAAAACTCGAGAGCCGGGTTCTAAGGATGGGTGCCTGGGCACCCCAACTTGCATTCCCCTTGGCTCCCAGAGGCAAGGCAGGCTCTATCTGCTGGCTCTGGAGTGGCTACCATAGGGTCTGAGTTGAAATGGAAACTCCTGAAGATGTGTCATAATATGGCTTTGTATCCATGGAAACCTTGGAAGGTGGCGGTGGCTCAGGGGCCGTGAAGCATTCTCCTAGCCGGAGGCTTTGACATGGCTCCAAAGAGCAAGGTTCCCCTGTGCAGATGAGAGGTGTTCTGGCTGGTGCCTCAGGAAACCTCCTTGTGCTTGTATTATAAAACAGGCCACTGAGGTAGACGCCTAGAAAGCAAAGAAAGGATCCAATTAGGGCTTCCCGGCCTGTCCAGTTCAATCTTCTGTGTCTGGGGACAGACTTCTGCGTGTCTGAGTGGAGGTAGTTGCTCAATTTGGGTCAGATCGCCCCTGCTTGCCCAGGGCAGCCTCCGCTATTTTGATGGCCTCGAGGATCTTGGAGGTTCCTCCTGATCAGAGGGGTTTGTGTCCTGTTTCACGGGCACGGTATCCGTGGAGAGGGCAGGCAGGGTCCTGGGCTGTGGATCCAGGGGCCTCAGCCTGGAGGGTTTGTGTGCCAGGGCTGTGGGGACAAAATCTGAAAACACAAACTCGGCTAAGCTGAGCGGCCGAGGAGATGGCCGGCCCAATCTCCAGACCGTGAGGGGACCTTGTTATGATAGGAGCGAAGGGCGAGTGCGAGGCGGTTGCTCAGGCTTTCGTCTCTGGATTTGGTGAAAAATAAGACCGTGGAATGGAGGGGTGGCTTCATGGGCCTTGGAGGAGTCTCCCTCTCTGGGGATTTGACCTGGCTCCCAAGAGTTGCGGGCCATTCTGTGCGATGGGAGGAGTCCTAATTTCTACCTCCGGTGCCCCTTCAAAACAGGGATTCCAGAGCAGAGACCACGGTACATGCAAATGGAAAACCCTTCCTCTGGTTATTTTGGGATCCCAGGGGCATGTTCAGCCCCATATGCGGCCTCCTGGTCCAGCCACTGAGAAGCCACCCTTGAGCATTTGGCTCACAGTTAGGGTCACAATGCGTGTTTTTGCCCTAGGTGGCCTTAAGCATGGTTGTGGCCTCATGGCACATGCTGGTTTGTTCTCCCCTGAAGGTTGGGCAGCATGCCAACAGCAAGGTGTTTACAGACCACCCCTGTTCGTCCAGGGCGGCCTCTGCTCTTGGGATGACCTCGGGGACCTTGGAGGTTTCTCCTAATGTAGGGTTGTGGACAATGGAATGGGCAGAGTTTCTTTGGAGAGGGCAGGCACGTTAGTGCGGCGTGGCTCCAGGATTCCCAGCCTGGAAGGTGTGTGGGCCAGGCCTCTGGGGACTGAGTCTGAAAACACATACTTGTCTTAGGTTGGGGCCGAAGATAGTGCAGCCGGATCTCCAGGCCGTGAGGAGAGCTCCTCGGGATAGGAACGAAGGTTGAGTGTGAGGCGGTTGCTCAGGCTTTTGTCTCTGGAGTTTGTGACAAGGATGGCCGTGGCATGTAGAGGTGCCCACTTGGGCATCGACGAGTCTACCCCTGTGAGGATCTGGCCCGGCTACCAGGAGTTTGGTGTCATTCTGCGGGATGGGCGGAGTCTTGTTCTCTGCATCAGGTGTCCCTCCAAGAGAGGGACCCCAGAGCAGAGCCCTGGGTACAGGGGATCTCTGGTTAGGATTGGGTGCCTAGGGATATGGGCAGTCGGTTATGCCAGTTCATGATCCAGCCTCTTAGAAGCCTCCCTTGGGCATGGGGCTCATGCTGAGGGTCACAATGCATGTTTGTGTCACGGCGGCCCTCAAGCATGGGCGTGTCCTCATAGCCCATGCTGGTTTCTCCTCCCATGAAGTTTGGATACCATGCCAACAGCAAGCTTTCCTGCCACGGGGAGGGAGGTGTTCTGATTTCTCCCATAGGACCTCCCCTGTGCAGTGATTGGAGATAAGGTCAAGGTACTGAAGCCTGAAACCCAGGTTGGGAAGAGATGATGGCCTAAGGCCATGGTAGGTCCGATGTGCTGGATGTGGCTCCAGTTGTCTGGGTGTGTCGGCTGGTCCGGGCTCAGGCTGGGTCAGAGAGAGCATTAGTGCCCAGGGTAGCCTATCTAATTGGGGTGCATTCACGTGGCGTGCAGGTTGATCCTCCTTTGGAGTCTCTGGTGAGCCCCAGAGGGCAACGTTTTACTTCTGATGGCCAGGCAGAGTGCTGCGTTGTGGCTCTGGAATTCCAAACCTGGAGGGCTTGTGGGCCGGGAGTGTGAGGATGGACGTCTGAGAACACAAGCTAGTGTAAGTTTATGGGGAGAAGGCACAGCGTTCCCACTCTAGGAGGCTGAATCGAGATCTCCTGCAACTGAAGACAGCGTGAGGATCCGACATTGGCTCAGTTTGGAGTTTGTGTCCCTTATGGCTCCTTCAGGAATGGGGGTGGCCTCACGAGTCCATGGAGGTTTTCCCAAGCTGGGAGTTGTGGGATGCTCCCAACCGCTGGGATTCCTTCTGCTGGGCATTCGATTCCTTTGGGATGGCTCCAGGATGCCACATAGGGAAAGACTCAAGAGCTCAGTTCTAAGGATGGATGCCTGGGCACCTCACATGGCATCCCCATTGGCTCCTAGAGACAAGGCAGGTTCGATCTGCTGGCACTGGAGGAGATACCAGGGTGTATGGGTTGAAATGGACTCTCCGGAAGATGGGTCATAACGTGGGTTTGTGTCCATGGAGACCTTGGATTGTGGCGGGGCTCTGGGGCGCTGAAGGATTCTCCTAGCCGGAGGGTTTGACACAGCTCCAAAGAGCAAGGTTCCCATGTGGAGACGAGAGGTGTTCTGATCGGTGCCTCAGGAAACCCCCTTATGCTTGTCTTGGAAAACATGCCTCTGAGGAAAGACGCCCAGAAACCAAAGAAAGTTTCCTATTAGGGCGTAGGGGCCTGTCCAGTTCAATCTTCTGTGACTGGGGACAGCCGTCTGCGTGTCTGAGTGGAGGTAGTTGCTCAGCTTGGGTCAGATTGCGCTTTTTGTCCAGGGTGGACTCCGATATTGGGATGGCATGAAGGACGTTGGAGGTGTCCCCTGATCGGTAGGGTTGTGGCCAATGGCTCGGGCATGGTTTCCATGGAGAGGGCAGGCACAGTCCTGCGGTGTGGCTCCAGGGGCCCCAGCCTGGAGGTTGTGTGGGCCAGGGCTGTGGGGACAGAATCGGAAAACGCAAACTCATCTAAGGAGAGCGGCCGAGGGTATGGCCGGTCCAATCTACACACCGTGAGGGGACCTTGTCCGGATAGGAACGAAGGGCAGTGAGAAGCGGTTGCTCAGGCTTCTGTCTCTGGATTTTGTGTCAAGGAAGACTGTGGAATGGAGGGGTGCCCTCATGGGCCTTGGAGTAGACTCCCTCTCTGGGGATTTGACCCGGCTCCCAAGTGTCGGATGCCATTCTGTGCGATGGCAGGAGTCCGGATTTCTGCCTCCGGTGTCCCTCCAAAGGAGGGATTCCACAGCAGAGATCAGGCTACATGCGAATGGTATACCCGTCCTCTGGTTAGGTTTGGGGTCCTAGGGGCATGGTCAGCCCCATATGCAGCCTCTTGGCCCAGCCACTGAGATGCCTCCCTTGAGCACGGGGCTCACACAGAGGGTCACGATGCGTGTTTGTGTCCTAGGTGGCCCTCAAGCATGGATGTGGCCTCATAGCCCAAGCTGGTTTCTCTTCCCCTGAAGGTTGGACAGCATGCCAACAGCAAGGGCTCCTGCCAGGGGGAAGGAGGAGATCTAATTCCTGCATCAGGTTCACCCCTGTGCAGTGATTGGAGGTAAAGTCTAGGTTCTGAAACCAGAAACCCAGGGTGGGACGAGAAAACGGCCTAATGCCATGGTGGGTCTGATGAGCCGGGTGTGCGGCCAGCTGCCTGTGTGTCAGTTGGGAGGTGCGGGCTCAGGCTGTGTCAGAGAGAGGCTTAGTGCCCAGGGCGGCCTGTATAATTGGGATAAGTATTGTGGCGTGCTGGTTGATTCTCATTAGGGGTCTCTGGCAGCCGGAGAGTGCAACATTTTCTTCTTCTTCTGGTGGGCAGGCATAGTGCTGCACTGTGGCTCCTGAATCCCCAAGCTGAAGGGCCTGTTGGCCAGGCGTGTGAGGAAAGAAATCTGAGAACACAAGCTAGGGTAAGGTTACGGAGCGAAGGCACGGCAGGCAACTCTGCAGAGCCTGAATCGAGATCTCCTGTATCTAAAGTCAGAGCGAGGGTCTGACATTGGCTCAGGTGGGAGTTTGTGTCCATGATGGCCCCTTCATAAAGGAGGGTGGCCTCATGAGGCCATGGAGGTTTTCCCACGCTGGGAGTTGTGAGATACTCCAAACCGCAAGGATATCTTCTGTGGGACGGTCATGTCCTGTTGGATGGCTCCAGGATGCCCCATATGGAAAATCTCGAGAGCAGGGTTCTAAGGATCAGTGCCTGGGCATCCCACCTCACATTCCCGTTGTCTCCTAGCAACAAGGTATGTTCGATATGCAGGCTCTTGTGGGGCTACCCAGGGTCTGAGTTGAAAGGGACTTTCCTGAGGATGGGTCATAATGTGGGTTTGTGTCCATGGAGACCTTGGAATGTGGAGGTGGCTCTGGGGCCCTGAAGGATTCTCCTCAGCAAAGGGTTTTCACAGCTCCAAAGAGACACCCCAAACGGAAAAACTCGAGAGTCGGGTTCTAAGGATGGGTGCCTGGGCACGCCCCCTTTCATTCCCATTTGCTCCTAGAGACAAGGCAGGTTCGATCTGCCGGCTCTGGAATGGCTACCATGGGGTCTGAGTTGAAATGGAAACTCCTGAAAATGTGTCGTAATGTGGCTTAGTGTCCATGGAGACCTTGGAATGTGGTGGTCGCTCAGGGGCCCTGAAGGATTCTCCTAGGTGGAGGCTTTGACACAGCTCCAAAGAGCAAGGTTCCCATGGGGAGACTAAAGGTGTTCTGACTGGTGCCTCAGGAAACCTCCTTGTGCTTGAATTATAACACAGACCTCTGAGGTAGAAGCCTAGAAACCAAAGCATAGGATACTATTAGGGCTTCCAGGCCTGTCCAGTTCAATCTTCTTTGTCTGGGGACAGCCGTCTCCGTGTCTGATGGAGGTAGTTGCTCAATTTGGGTCAGATTGCCCCTGTTTGTCCAGGGCAGCTTCCAATAGTGGGATGGGCTCGAAGACCTTGGACATTCCTCCTGATCGGTAGGGTTGTGTCCAGTGGCACGGGCACGGTATCCATGGAGAGGGTAGGAACAGTCCTGCGCTGTGATCCAGGGGCCCTAGCTTGGAAGGGGTGTGGGCCAGAACTATGGGGACAGAAGTCTGAAAACAAAAACTCGGCTTAGCTTTGGGGCCCAGGGTATGGCAGGCTCGATCTACAGACCGTGAGGGGCGCAATTCCCATAAGAAAAAAGGGCGTGAGAGGCGTTTGCTCATTCTTTTGTCTCTGGATTTTTCTGTCCAGGATGGCCGTGGAATGGAGGGGTGGCCTCATGGGCCATGGACGAGTCTCCCTGTCTGGGGATTTGGCCCGGTTCCCAAGAATTTGGGGTCATTCTGTGGGAAGGGACGAGTCCTGTGTTCTGCCTCTGGGGTACCTCAAAAACAGGGTATACAGAGCAGAGCCCAGGAACGGGAGACTGGAAAACCCGAGCTCTGGTTAGGACTGGGGGTTTCGGGGCATCGCAATCCCCATATGCAGGCTCTTGGTCCAGCCACTGAGAGGCCTTCCTTGAGCACGGGGCTCCCGCTGAGGGACACAAAGCGTGTTTGTGCCCAAGGTGCCCCTCAAGCATAGGCATGGCCTCATGGGCCATGCAGGTTTCTCCTACCCTGAAGGTGGGACACCACGCTAACAGCAAGGTTTCTTGCATGGGGAAGGAGGTGTTCTGATTTGTGCTTCAGGTTCCCCCCTGTGCAGGGATTGGAGATAAAGTCTAGGTTCAGATGACTGAAAACCCAGGTTGGGAAGAGAGGACGGCCCAAGGCCCTGGCAGCTCTGATGTGTTGGATATGTGGCCATCTGTCTGAGTGTCTGTCGGGAGGTCTGGGTTCAAGCTGTGTCATACAGGGCATTAGTGCCCAGGGTAGCCAATGCCATTGGCGTGCCTGCGAGGCCCATGTAGGTGGATTCTCATTTGGGGTTTCCGGGCACCCCGTAGGGCAACGTTTTTCTTCTGGTGTGCAGGCAGAGTGCTGCGCTGTGGCTCCGGAATTCGCAATCTGGAGGGTTTTGGGGCCAGGAGTGTGAGGACTGAAGCCTTGAAACACAAGCCAGGGTACGGTTTGTGGCCGAGGGCTCGGCAGGCCCACTCTGCAGAGATTGAATTGAGATATCCTGCATCTGAAGTCAGGGCGAGTTTCAGACATTGGCACAGGCCCGAGTTTGTGTCCATGATGGCCCCTTTATGAAAGGAGCGCCTCATGAGGTCACGGAGGCTTTCCCACCCTGGGGGTTGTGAGCTGCTCCAAACTGAAAGGTGTCCTTCTGCTGGACAGGGGAGTCGGGTTGAATGTCTCCAGGGTCCCCGATAAGCAAAGATTGGATAGCAGAGCACTCCGCATAGATGCCTGGAAAGCCCAACTCCCATTAACATTGTAGCCGAGGACCAGGGCAGGTTCGAACACCTGGCCTGTGGGTGAAGTTCCAAGGGGGCGGAGTTGACAGGGGTTCTCATGCTGACATGTCACAATGAAGGGTTGGTGTCCAGGGAGACCTTAGAATGTGGCCGTTGGTCAGGGGACATGCAGGATTCTTCTAGCCTGAGGTATGTACCCAGTTCCCAAGAGCAAGGCTTCCTTCTGGGGACAGGAGGGGTCTGTTGTTTGGTTCAGCGACCAGATCTTGTACCATATGGTGGTATTCCAGAACAGGCCTCTGGGGACAGATGCCTGAATACCTCAGCTAGAATTCCGCTGAGGTCCTAGGGGCATGTCAGGTTTGATATTCTGAAAAGAGCCATTGACCTGTGTGTCTGCCTGGAGGTAGGTGCCTAGGGTGTGTCAGAATGCCACTTTTTGTCCAGGGAGGCCTACACTATTGGGATGGCCTCGGTGGCCTTGGAGGTTTCTCCTCATCTGGAGGGTTATGGCCAATGGAATGGGCACAGTTTCCTTGGAGAGGTCAGGCACAGTCCTGCCGTGTGGCTCCATGGGGACCCAGCCTCGAGGGTGTGTGGCCCATTGTTATAGGGAAAGCAGTGTGGAAACACAAACTCGGATTAGGTTTTGCGGCCAGGGTGTGGCAGGCCTGATCTACAGACAATGAGGGGAGTTCCTCGTGATATGAAAGAAAGGTAGTGCGAGTTGGTTGCTCAGGCTTTTGTCTCTGGGTTTTCTGTCAAGGATGGCAGTGGAATGGAGGGGTGGCCTCATGGGCCATGGACGAGATTCCCTCTCTGCGGATTTCGCCCAGCTCCCAAGAGTTTGGGGTCATCGTGCGGGAAGCGAGGAGTCGTATTTTCTACCTCAGGTGTCCCTCCAAAAGAGGGATACCTGTGCAGAGCCCTGTTGATGGAGGAGTAGAACACCCGACCCCTGGTTAGGTTTGGGGGCCTAGGGTCATGGCAAGTCCCATATGCAGGCAATTGGTCCAGCCACTGAGTGGCCTTAGTTGAACTCGCGGCTCCCGCTGAGGGACACAATGCGTGTTTGTGCCCAAGGCGGCCCTCAAGCATGGGCGTGGCCTCATGGGCTATGCAGGTTTCTCCTACACTGAAGGTTGGACACCATGCCAACAGCAAGCTTTCCTGCCATGGGGAAGGAGGTGTTCTGATTTGTGCTTCAGGTTCCCCACTGTGCAGGGATTGGAGATAAGGTCTATGTTCAGATGCCTGAAAACCCAGGTTGGGACTGGAGGACGGCCTAAGGCCATGGCAGGTCTGATGTTTTGGGTGTGGAGCCAGCTGTCTGGGTGTCTGTCGGGAGGTCTGGGCTCATGCTGTGTCATACAGGGCGCTACTGCCCAGGGCCGCCAATACAATTGGGGTGCATGCGAGGCCCATGCAGGTGGATTCTCATTTGGGGTTTCTGGGCAGCCCCAAAGGGCAAAGATTTTCTTCTGGTTTGCAGGCAGAGTGCTGCACTGTGGCTCCGGAATTCGCCATCTGGAGGGCTTTTGGGCCAGGAGTGTGAGGACTGAAGCCTGAAACGCAAGCCATGGTACGGTTTGCGGCTGAGGGCTTGGCAGGCCCACTCTGCAGAGGCTGAATTGAGACGTCCTGTATCTGAAGTCGGGGCGAGTATCAGACATTGGCACAGGCTAGAGTTGGTGTCCATGATGGCCCCTTTAGGAAAAGTGCGCCTCATGAGGTCATGGAGGTTTTCCCACCCTGGGGGTTGTGAGCTGCTCCAAACTGCAAGGTGTCTTTCTGGGGGACAGGGAAGTCGGGTTGGATGGCTCCTGTGTCCCCAATATGGGAAGATTGCATAGTAGAGCTCTCCGAATAGATGCCAGGAAAGCCCAACTCGCGTTAACATTGTAGCCCAGGACCAGGGCAGGTTCGACCCTCTGGCTTTCGGGTGAAGTTCCAAGGGGGCGGAGTTGACAGAGGTTCTCATGCTGACATGTCAAAATGAAGGGTTGGTGTCCAGGGAGACCTTAGAATGTGGCGGTGGGTCAGGGTCCATGCAGGATTCTTCTAACCCGAGGTTTGGACTCAGCTCCCAAGAGCAAGGTTTCCTTCTGGGGACAGGAGGGGTCTGTTGTTTGGCTCAGGGACCACGTCTTGTACCATATTGTGGTATTCCAGAACAGGCCTCTGGGGACAGATGCCTGAAATCTGAGCTAGGATTCCGATGAAGTCCTAGGGGCATGTCAGGTTCAATCTTCTGAGGAAGGGCCATTGACCTGCGTGTCTGCCTGGAGGTAGGTGCCTAGTGTGTGTCAGAATGCCACTTTTTGTCCAGGGTGGCCTATACTATTGGGATGGCCTCGGTGGCTTTGGAGGTTTCTCCTTATCTGTAGGGTTGTGGCCAGTGGAATGGGCCCAGTTCCCTTGGAGAGGGCAGGCACAGTCCTGCCGTGTGGCTCCATGAGACCCCAGCCTCGAGGGTGTGTGGCTCATTGCTATGGGGAAAGAAGTGTGAAAACACAAACTCGGATTAGGTTTGTGGCCAGGGTGCGGCAGGCCTGATCTACAGACAATGAGGGGAGTTCCTCGTGATATGAAAGCAGGGCAAGTGCGAGGCGATTCCTCAGGCTTTTGCCTCTGGGTTTTGTGTCAGGATGGCAGTGGAATGGAGGGGTGGCCTCATGGGCCAAGGACGAGTTTCCCTCTCTGCGGATTTCGCACAGCTCCCAAGAGCTTTAGGGTCATTCTGTGGGAAGCGAGGAGTCGTGTTTTCTACCTCAGGTGTCCCTCCAAAAGAGGGATTGCTGTGCAGAGCCCTGGGTACGGAGGAGTAGAAGAGCCGACCTCTGGTTAGTTTTGGGGGCCTAGGGGCATGGCAAGCCCCATATGCGGGCAATTGGTCCAGCCACTGAGTTGCCTTAGTTGAACTCGGGGCTCCCGCCCAGGGACACAATGCGTGTTGGTGCCCAAGGCGGCCCTCAAGCATGGGCGTGGCCTCCTGGGCCATGCAGGTTTCTCCTACCCTGAAGGTTGGGCACCATGCCAACAGCAAGGTTTCCTGCTATGGGGAAGGTGACGTTCTGATTTGTGCTTCAGCTTTCCTCCCGTGCAGGGATTGGAGAAAAGGTCTAGTTTCAGAGGCCTGAAAACCCAGCTTGGGAAGAGAAGACGCCCTAAGGCCCTGGCGGGTCTGATGTGCTGGGTGTGAGGCCAGCTGTCTGGGTGACTGTCAGAGGCTCAGGCTATGTCAGACAGAGCATGAGAGCCCAGGGCAGCCAATGCAATTGGGGTGCATGCGAGGCCCATGCAGGTGGCTCCTCACTTGGGGTTTCTGGGCAGCCCCATAGGGCAAGGTTTTTCTTTGGATGCAAAGGCAGAGTGCTGCATCGTGGCACCAGAATTCCCAATCTGGAGGGCTTGTTGGCCAGGAGCGTCAGGACAGAAGCCTGAGAACACAAGCCAGGGTACGGTTTGGGGCCGAGGACATGGCAGGCCCACTCTGCAGAGGCTGGATCGAGATCTCCTGCATCGGAAGTCAGGGCGAGGATCAGACATTGGTGGAGGCTGGAATTTGTGTCCATGATGTCCCCTTCCTGAAGGGGGTGCCTCACGAAGCCATGGAGGTTTTCCCAGCCTGGGGTTTGTGAGCTGCTCGAAAGCACAAGGTTTCCTTCTGCGTGACAGCCGAGTCCACTTGGATGTCTTCAGGATGCTCCATCTGCAAAGACTCGAGACCAGGGTGTGAAGGATGGATGCCTGGACAGCCCAACTGGCATTCGCATTGGCTCCTAGCAACAAGGCCTGTTCGATCTGCGGTACTGGGGTGAGCAACCCAGGGGGGCTGATTTGAAATGGACTCTCCTGA
>JAHRIG010008910.1:0-10830 GCA_020311275.1 Eira barbara | reverse complement strand
AGAGAGATCACAAGTAGGCAGAGAGGCAGGCAGAGAGAGAGAGGGAAGCAGGCTCCCCGCTGAACAGAGAGCCCAATGTGGGACTCGATCCCAGGACCCTGAGATCATGACCTGAGCTGAAAGCAGAGGCTTAACCAACTGAGCCACCCAGGCACCCCAAAGATATATCTTCTTAGTAATACAGAAAAATTATATGATATAATGTTTAGTGAAAAGAGCTCTGTAGCTAAATCTTGCTTTAATGTTAGCTATCATATTACGTGCATATAATAAAGTTTAAAGGAGATCACAGAAAACTGGTCATGCTTAAGGTTTTGCAATGTTAAATCTGTATATATGCATTTTTTAAAAAAAGATTTTATTTATTTATTTCACAGAGAGAGATCACAAGTAGGCAGAGAGGCAGGCAGAGAGAGAGAGGGAAGCAGCCTCCCCGCTGAACAGAGAGACCAATGTGGGACTTAATCCCAGGACCCTGGGATCATGACCTGAGCTGAAGGCAGAGGCTTTAACCCACTGAGCCACCCAGGCGCCCTATATATGCATTTTTGTGTATGCTTTTTTTTTTATTTTACAGACGGGAATGTTGATGAGTTTTTTATTTAAAAAAGTAAATCACTGACTATTTAATTAATTTTTATAGTAAGATGCTTCCTTAATGATTAGTAATTATAAACGTATTAGCTGATCAACATGACTAGTTGCTTTTTAAATTATCTACTGCAAAGGAAATGTGAACAGTATAAAATAAACATGTTCAATTTTTACAGCTTTAAAAATGAAAATTCCAAAATCCCACAGTCACTTCTATCATGTATTTCATATGCAATATGTATTTCTTTCTTAGGAAGTTTGGGCGTGCTGGCATGAGTTATTGTCATACTTGGAGAAGGCAAACAAGTGGCTGAATGAAGTAGAATTCAAACTGAAAACCACTGAAAATATTCCTGGGGGAGCTGAGGAAATCTCCGAGGTGCTTGATGTAAGTTGTGACTTAATCGAAATGATAATAATTCATATGTCGTGGATGCCCAGGACCAAATAGAAAAGAGCTACGGGGGAAACAGTACAGAGAGTGTGGTTGCGGTGCCTCTCCCGGCTCTGGTGCTTTGGATGAAGCCTTTGTTTCTTCTGTAACCCTTCCAGTCTCAAGTTTGTAAAGATGATTTAAATAACCTTTTCCAGAGGACATCTGCCTTTTTCTATATTACAAAGTTCTACATTGACACATTTCTTTACCTATTTAAATCCACCATAGACTCACACAGACAGTGTGAAGGTACCGTTTTGCTCCTTTAGAGCAGAGCTACACAGGATGATCATATAAAACATTACTTCCAGTTTAAAGCTACATTTATTGAATTGAAACATACTTTTAGATTATTTAAAAGCATAAATTTATACCTTACAGAATGTCGTGAGGTATTAAATGTGCATGCTCTGATATTAGTAATGTATCTTTAAAATGTTCATACATTTTGGTACTACAGAATCTTAATATATTTTCAAGTTTTATCTTGAAGACGTTTAAAAAGTAAAATTTAAAGGAATTGGCAGGTGTAAACTTTTGATTTACGTGAACTTCTCACAATAATAATTTCTGTTCTATACATCATATTTTACATTCGGTTAACCCTTTGTGTATAATGAATATGTAGTTTTGCCATCTGTATTGCATTTGCAGTGCAACCCCTGTGTAAATATGCTAAAATAACCTACATAAATTAAGATGTGAAGAAAATGTAAAATGCCTCTTCAGATAGTATTAAGATTCTAGAGTGTTATAGCAGAAACCTAAACATCATATATCCAACTTCCTTATTTTCTCAAGAGGATTGTAAAACCTGAAGAGTTATCAGAGAACAATGAGACTGGTCTCAGATGAACTATAATTTTGGCCTTGTCCTATTCAGAGATGTTAACTGACCATGCATTCCTTGTGAATCAGCAATGTGATGCATCTTCCAAAAAAAGTTGAAACACACATAGTGCATTAGTAGAAGGATGGTGGACAGAACAAAGGGTGCAGTGATCCACTTATCCTATTAAATGATCAGACTGAAGGACTTCAGCCTTCTCTTTATTGCTTTTCTGTCCAAAGATGGCTGCTCCACTTACGAGCTATGTGTGTGGGGAAAAATTATGAAGGGCAAGATTTCTTCTAGAGGTTGTATCTTTTTTTTTTCTTTTTAATTTAGGAAGGGAAACTCTGCTCTTGAATTTCTACCTACATATAGTTTTTAGAATCATGTCGCTTAGCCACGACTAGATATAAGAGAATATTTAAGTATTTTTAAGTATTAAGAATATTAAGTATTTTACCTTCCCAGGTTTAAGAGTAGAGGACCTCAAAGAAGAATGTGGCTGTGGATAATTTTTAAGTGCCCCATTCCACAGTCCTGCCACAAGCTCATGAGGATACACATGGAGAAACATCATATTTTTTTAAGTAACAATGGTCTTTGACGTTTTATTGTCCTAATTCAATACTGCTTTAAATTGTTTTTAACTTAATGATATGTAAATAAGAAGATACTGAGCATTTTGTGTTAATTCTGTATATTTAGAAAAAGAAGGGAAATAGTAATTATTGCAAATGTGTTTCAGTCACTTGAAAATTTGATGCAACATTCAGAGGATAACCCGAATCAAATTCGCATATTGGCACAGACCCTAACAGATGGTGGAGTCATGGATGAACTGATCAATGAGGAACTTGAGACATTTAATTCTCGGTGGAGAGAGCTACATGAAGAGGTATGGCCATAAGAGTAAAAAATCTTTTAAAACTGATTTGCATAAATACCTAATAAATACTTGTAGGTTTCTCAGAAAAAAAAAAAAGAATACTTTAAATATTAGCTCAGCTTCCAGGTTTTAGAAATTGTCATGTGCCAGACATGAGTACATTATTTACATGTGTCTTCTATCATTTTATCTTAAAGAAACATTATAAAGGGTGAGTTTTAACAGGAAACAGAGATATACCAAATACAGTAATATGCTTAAGTCCACAAGCTGTAAATAGATTAACAATTCAAAATCAGATTTTATTTGACCACAGGATTCTTTTCCCTACCCAAATTAACCAATATGTGTAGGTATCCTCATCTCTTTCTCCTTCCTTCCCTTTCTCCTTCTCCCCCACCTTTCTCTCTCTCTTTCTCTCTCTCTCTCTCTGTCTGTTTTAAAGAATTATTTATTTGAGAGAGAGGAACATGAGAACACAAGTAGGGAAGAGGGGCAGAGGGAGAAGCAGAACCCCCTCCCAACCCAGGCTGAACAGGGAGCTGGCTATAGGGCTTGAACTCAAGACCCTAGGATCTGACCCAAAGGCAGAGGCTTAACCAACTGAGCCATCCAGGCATCCTCTCCACCTTTCTCAACATGTGCATTCATGTTACAGTCATGTGTAATCTGGTGGTCATATGTGTGATTCTCTTAGTACTCTAGATACTGTTTATGCTTCCCAAGTAACACTAAAGAGCTTTAATTTATATATAACAGAAGAATTTTCATATGCAAAAATTATACCATGTGTTTTCTGAATGTTTTCAATCAAAATTAAGAGAAAATAACATATTACTCCCAATCAAATAGTGTTTTGCATATACTCTCCTAAATCAGGAATGGATTACTTGTCAAAAAGAACAAATACATTATAATGGAGTTTAGTTTTGTATCCATTTATTTCATGTATCTCTAACATGTGAGACAGTGTTCTAAGGTTAGGTAATCAGTAGGAAATTTTTCTCTCCATTACTCATAGACATTGAGTAGTTAAGCATAAATTCACTGATATCTTAGTGTGTTCAGAACATAATAACAACAATATCCTTATAAGATGCAAAAAAATTGTGTTAAAAGTTACCACAGAGGATTTGAAAACACAGAAAAACAGTGTAGACCTGTGTGGGTCAGCACAGGAAGGCATTTGGGGTAGCTTTTCTAAAGAAAATTCACTGTGAATTACATTGTATTTTTTTTTTTTGTTAAGATTCAAAACATTTTTTAAAAGTAATCTCTACACCCAGTATGGGGCTCGAACTCAAAACCCTGAGATCAAGACCTGCATGCTCTACTGACTGAGCCAGGAAGGCAGCCCTGTGAACATTTTAAAATCAGAACAGGAGATAGCCAAATGTGCGGGTGTAGGAGGGTAATCCCAGACAGGTAGACATATATATGCAAAGAATTGGAAGCATGAGGCTGGTTATCAATGCACATCTGCAAACCATTTGGTTTTGCCTGAGTGTAAGGTACAGGTGGGGGAGTGTCTGAAGGTAGACCTGAACAAGTAGGCATCAGCAAGATGGCTGAGGGAAACCAATGCTTTTCAAACAGCGTGGTCTATAAGCATGCACTCGGAAAACACTGAAGGGTTTAGAATGTCAGGAGGAAGGGCCACCTGGGTGGTACAGTTGGCTGAGCATCTGACTCTTGTCTCTGACTCCGACGTCTTGACTCTGGCTCAGGCCGTGATCTCAGGGTTGTGAGATCAAACCCCATGTCGGGATCAGCATTCAGTGTGAAATCTGCTGGAGATTGTCTCTCCCTCTCCCTCTATCCTTCCTGCTCATGCTCACTTGCTCTCTCTCTCTCTCTCAATAAGTAAATAAGTAAATTTTTTAAAAGATTTTATTTATTTATTTGACAGACAGAGATCACAATTAGGCAGACAGGCAGGCAGAGAGAGAGGAGGAAGCAGGCTCTCTAAGCAGAGAGCCCAATGTGGGGCTCGATCCCAGGACCCAGGATCATGACCCGAGCCGAAGGCAGAGGCTTTAACTCACTGAGCCACCCAGGCACCCATAAGTAAATATTTTAAAAGAATGTAAGAGGGAAAGGAAAAGAGCAGTGCCGTAGCAACTTATATTACCTCTGCAATGACTGTGGAGAGTAAGTGGTCTAAAAGATAGGGAGGTTGCTGGTAGTGAGACCAAGGAGGAAGTGGTATTTTTAGGTCAGCTGAAGACAAGGGCAGTGGTGATAGGTACAGTGAAAATGAAAAATCTAGGAGAGCATCTAGGTTTCTGATTCAGGTGGCTGGATAGCTATTTTTCATAAACAAGATTGGGAAAATGAGAAAAAAACAGTGAGTTTGGAAGTAAAAAATCACGTCACTTTTTATCTCCATTGATCCTGCAGTGCCTGCTGAAGTTTGATACCAACCCAAAGCAATCCCTGAGTCAAGGACTTAGGTGCTATTAGTTAATTTGAGAGATAATACCAAGCAGGACACATGAGGGATTGGTGAAGGAAAGCTTAGACAGTCGATAAAGGGTACTTTTAACAGTGAGTTTCCAGTGGAAGTGACCAGGCTAGTCCCACTGGGAGCTTTAAAGAAATCATGTACAACACCAGTGTCAGCACGGTCTGAAGTGTCCCAGTGAGCTGATGGAAACTGGACTGTTTATCCACCAATTTCCCTCTGTTTTTGTTTGAGGATTGCACGCAGGTGCATAAAATCCCACACTTCTGAGCTGTTGAGGGCAGTCCAATTAAGAAATGTGAGTGCTTGAGGTGGGAATGTAGCAGTGCTTATGGAAACGCCACCACAGCTTTAGGTGAACTCAGAGCCATTGAGGTTAAGGGACTATGTGGTAGGGTATCAGCAGGGTCTACTAGAGTACTTAGGGAGTGTCTAGCAAGGATTTTCCATAATTCAGGAAAAGAGATACATAGAGGGATCCAGACCAGTTATACAGATGTGGGATTTACCAGGCCACATACTAGTTAAAACTCTAAAGTTCATGACATCACCCCAGGTAAGCCCAAGGAAAATGAATCATGAACAGAATTTAGGAATTATACATAAAATCCAGGTTTAGGCAGGGACACCTAGGTAGATCAGTCAGTTAAGCATCTGCCTTCATCTCAGGTCATGATCTCAGGGTCCTGAGATTGAGTCCCACGTCAGACCCCATGCTGAGTCTTTTTGCTCTCTCCTCTCTCATGAATAAATACAGTCTTTAGAAAAAATCAAGGTTAGGCAGAGGAAGCAGTGTTTCCAAAGGAAATGAGAATAAATGGTCACAGAGGTATGAGGAGACGCAAGTTAAAAGCAGGGTGCTTAGGAGGTAGCAGTTTATAAAGAGAAGCCATGGGGGGGAAAAAAAAAGTCAGATACAATAAACAGGCCTGGTAAGATGAAGACAGAGTTGGGCAAAAAGAACATTACTTATGACATTTACCAGAATGGTTTTGGTGGAATTTCCCTGGGGATAGACAGAACAGTGCTGGGGCATTACAGAAGACATTAGGGAAGAGGAAGGAGGAAAGCAAAGTTTGCATTATGCTTGTAAGGAGCTTGGCTGTGAAGAGAAAGAATGATCCTAAGAGGGATGGTAGCTAGGGGGCGTATGTAGGAAACATTTTGTTGTTTAAGTGGAGGAGAGGTTTGATCTTGTTTGTAAATTAGAGCGAAGTGTGGAGTAGGAGAGCCTACCCACCCCCCTCAGTGACGTAGGGCAGATTGAGGGGGAGGTGCCTGTCTTTCCTGAATACTTTAGTCACCCTTTCCCCCATCAGTGTGAGGGACTAGGGATTGGCAAAGGGGATCCCAAAGAGTCCCTTGGCCTCTCACTCTTGTTGCACTGTTGTTGGATGTGAGCAAGAGTAGTCATTTGTAGATGGCAACTAACTCAAAGTTCATTTAAATTTGGATTTTGTTAGGGAATTGGAGTATGCTCTTACTTATATTTGACTCTTAGTATCAGAGTAGAAATTGCAGTTCAAGCAAAAAATCAAAAGTCACATTGTAGAATCGACCTTGGCTAAGCTGTGAAAAGGCCCAAATTGTAATCTTTAACAATGTTCAGAGTCTATCTATTCTCTCCTTAGGAACAGATCAGTCTCTAAACCAGACCTTGGCATCGGTCTTATTTATGTAATATTCTTGCAAACCTTTAGTAACAGAGAAACTACTTATGCTCTTATATGGCGAAGTTCTTTGGTGTGGAACCAGGCATTTTCCCCAAATAAATAAAAATTCAACTCAGAGGAAGGAGTCAAGATGGCGGAGAAGTAGCAGGCTGAGACGACAGCGGGTAGCAGGAGATCGGCTCGATAGCTTATCAAACCATTGTGAACACCTACAAATCCAATGGGAAATCAAAGAGAAGAAGAGCAACAATTCTAGAAACAGAAAATCGATCACTTTCTGAAAGGTAGGACCTGCGGAGAAGTGAATCGAAAGCGACGGGAAGACAGACTGCGAGGGGAGGGGCCGGCTCCCGGCAAGCGGCGGAGCAACGGAGCACAACATCGGGACTTTTAAAAGTCTGCTCCACTGGGAGACATCGCTCCAGAGGCTAAACCGGGGGGAAACCCAGGCAGGGTCAGCGTAACGCCGGGTCCCGCGGGGTCACAAAAGGACCAGGGGTGTCTGAGGGCCGAAGAGCTCACAGGTATTAGAGCAGGGAAGCCGGCTACAGCGACAAAGCCGAGGAGTGAGCTCTCAGCCCAGGGTTACCTTGTGCCGGTCACAGGCTGGGTGGGCTCGGAGCGCGGCCGGAGGCCACAGAGACAGAAGCGACCGGGCTCTTTTCTCCAAGTGCCAGCAATTGACTGCTTTCCTCAAGGCGCGACCACAGGCCAGGGAGGCGGGGCGGGTGGGCACTTTTCTCTGAGGGCGCATTGAGGAGTGGAACCCCAAGCTCTTGGCTCCTCTGGGCCGGAGATTGGGAGGCCGCCATCTTCATTCCTGTCCTCTGGAACTCTACGGAAAACGCTCAGGGAACAAAAGCTCCCGAAAGCGAACCCGAGCGGATTACATAGCCCGGCCCCTGGCAAGGGCGGTGCAATTCCGCCTGCAGCAAAGACACTTGAGAATCACCACAACAGGCCCCTCCCCCAGAAGATCAACAAGAAACCCAGTTAAGACCAACTTCCCTTACCAAGAACAGCGGAATTCCACAGCAGGAGAAAGCAAATCTTATCTGGACAAAATGACAAGGCGGAAAAACTCACCTCAAAAAAAAGAACAAGAGGCAGTACCGAAGGCTGGAGACCTAATCAATACGGACATTGGTAACAGGAGAGATCTAGAGTTCAGAATGACAATTCTCAAGGTTCTAGCCGGGCTCGAAAAAGGCATAGAAGATATTAGAGAAACCCTCTCCGGAGAGATAAAAGCCCTTTCTGGAGAAATAAAAGAACTAAAATCTAACCAAGTTGATATCAAAAAAGCTATTAATGAGGTGCAATCAAAAATGGAAGCTCTCACTGCTAGGATAAATGAGGCAGAAGAAAGAATTAGTGACATTGAAGACCAAATGACAGAGAATAAAGAAGCTGAGCAAAAGAGAGACAAACAAATACTGGACCACGAGGAGAGAATTCAAGAGATAAGCGACACCATAAGATGACACAACATTAGAATAATTGGGATTCCAGAAGAAGAAGAAAGAGAGAGGGGAGCAGAAGGTATATTGGAGACAATTATTGGAGAGAATTTCCCTACTATGGCAAAGGGAACAAACATCAAAATCCAGGAGATGCTAAGAACACCCCTCAAAATCAATAATAATAGGTCCACACCTCGTCACCTGATAGTAAAATTTACAAGTCTTAGCGACAAAGAGAAAATCCTGAAAGCAGCCCGGGAAAAGAAGTCTGTAACATACAAGGGTAAAAACATTAGATTGGCAGCGGACCTATCCACAGAGATCTGGCAGGCCAGAAAGAACTGGCATGATATATTCAGAGCACTAAACGAGAAAAACATGCAGCCAAGAATACTATATCCGGCTAGGCTATCATTGAAAATAGAAGGAGAGATAAAGAGCTTCCAGGACAAACAAAAGCTGAAAGAATTTGTAAACACCAAACCAGCTCTACAGGAAATATTGAAAGGGGTCCTCTAAGCAAAGAGAGACCCTAAAAGTAGTAGATCAGAAAGAAACAGAAACAATATACAGTAACAGTCACCTTACAGGCAATACAATGGCACTAAATTCATATCTCTCAATAGTTACCCTGAATGTTATTGGGCTAAATGCCCCAATCAAAAGACACAGGGTATCAGAATGGATAAAAAAACAAAACCCGTCAATATGCTGCCTACAAGAAACTCATTTTAGACCCGAAGACACCTCTAGATTTAAAGTGAGGGGGTGGAAAACAATCTACCATGCTAATGGACATCCGAAGAAAGCTGGGGTGGCAATCCTTATATCAGATCAATTAGATTTTAAGCCAAAGACTATAATAAGAGATGAGGAAGGACACTATATCCTACTCAAAGGGTCTGTCCAACAAGAAGACCTAACAATCTTAAATATCTATGCCCCTAACATGGGAGCAGCCAACTATATAAACCAATTAATAACAAAATCAAAGAAATACATCAATAGGAATACAATAATAGCAGGGGACTTTAACTCTCCCCTCACTGAAATGGACAGATCATCTAAGCAAAAGATCAACAAGGAAATAAAGGCCTTAAATGACACACTGGACCAGATGGACATCACAGATATATTCAGAACATTCCATCCCAAAGCAACAGAATATACATTCTTCTCTAGTGCACATGGAACATTCTCCAGAATAGACCATATCCTGGGTCATAAATCAGGTCTCAATCGGTACCAAAAGATTGAGATCATTCCCTGCATATTTTCAGACCACAATGCTCTGAAGCTAGAACTCAATCAGAAGAGGAAATTTGGAAAGAACGCAAATACACGGAGACTAAACAGCATCCTTCTAAAAAATGAATGGGTCAACCAGGAAATTAAAGAAGAATTGAAAAAAATCATGGAAACAAATGATAATGAAAACACGACGATTCAAAATCTGTGGGACACAACAAAGGCAGTCCTGAAAGGAAAATACATAGCGGTGCAAGCCTTTCTCAAGAAACAAGAAAGGTCTCAAATACACAACCTAACCCTACACCTAAAGGAGCTGGAGAGAGAACAACAAAGAAAGCCTAAACCCAGCAGGAGAAGAGAAATCATAAAGATCAGAGCAGAAATCAATGAAATAGAAACTAAAAAAACAATAGAACAAATCAACAAAACTAGGAGCTGGTTCTTTGAAAGAATTAATAAGATTGACAAACCCCTGGCCAGACTGATCAAAAAGAAAAGAGAAAGGACGCAAATAAATAAAATCATGAATGAAAGAGGAGAGATCACAACCAACACCCAAGAAATACAAACAATTATAAGAACATACTATGAGCAACTCTACACCAACAAATTTGACAATCTGGAAGAAATGGATACATTTCTAGAGACATATAAACTACCACAACTGAACCAGGAGGAAATAGATAACCTGAACAGACCCATAACCAGTAAGGAGATTGAAACAGTCATCAAAAAATCTCCAAACAAACAAAAGTCCAGGACCAGACGGCTTCCCAGGGGAATTCTACCAAACAATTAAAGAAGAATTAATTCCTATTCTCCTGAAACTGTTCCAAAAAATAGAAATGGAAGGAAAACTTCCAAACTCATTCTATGAGGCCAGCATCACCTTGATCCCAAAACCAGAGAAGGATCCCACCAAAAAAGAGAATTACAGACCAATATCCTTGATGAACACAGATGCGAAAATTCTCACAAAAATACTGGCCAATAGGATCCAAAAGTGCATTAAAAGGATTATTCACCACGGCCAAGTGGGATTTATCCCAGGGCTGCAAGGTTGGTTCAACATCCGCAAATCCATCAACGTGATACAATACATTAATAAAAGAAAGAATAAGAACCATATGATACTCTCAATAGATGCTGAAAAAGCATTTGACAAAGTGCAGCATCCCTTCCTGATTAAAACTCTTCAAAGTGTAGGGATAGAAGGCACATACCTCAATAT
>JAHRIG010008902.1:0-11203 GCA_020311275.1 Eira barbara | reverse complement strand
CACTAAGTTATTCAGTGCTCATTTCCTGTAATCTCAGTTGAACGACCCCACCTCTTCTATATGGAGCTTGCCATGCACACCAACCTCCATGGACAGATATGAGAGAGAGTGAGCTAGAGGAGGCTCTTCATTGCTTCTGGTGAGAGAGAATCTGACCGAAGTGAACCAGTTTCCCCAATCCCAGGGGAGATTTCTTCCTTCTCTAAGAAAATGCTTCAACTTTCTTGCACTTTGAATGTCCTCATGGGAAAGAACCTTAGTGTGCTTTCTAGTGGCCATCCATTTGGCGAAGTAATGCTGCTAAATAAACATGCTTACCTTAGTTAAAATTGAGAAAAAGAGGAAACATTGTCAGTAGCTGTGGTGACTGCATTGACCATGGTGGTTTTATTGGCCCATTGTAACTTAATAGTACTAATTTTAAAACTAATGAACTCGACAGCTAAGAGTCCAGAGATTTGATTCGGTGTATAATTGGAGGATGTCTATGAGTTAAGGTCACAGTGGGATGGAAAGATGTCACTCTTGTCCACACAATTAGAAACATCTAATTGGTACCAGAGAGAATACTGCCCTTTAGTTCTTTATGTAATTAGCTATTATGGAAAAATAAATGGATTGCTAAGAATTTGTTGGGGGCAGAGGAGAAATGGAATAAGAAACTGAACGGGAAAGTTACCTTTGAGTGTGGTGGCTACTTGCCAGGTAGTTGTGTGTGCCTCCCAGCCAGAGCAGTGGCAACAATGGCGTCATAATGACCTACTCATGCATATAAATTCATTTTAATCTGAATATTGGGATGACCCCTCAATTTTGGGCGCAGTGCATGTCAACAGAACTGGGAGGTCCCAGAACCACGTGCCTCTGAGCTATTCCTACCTCCTTTCAGCTGGCAAAGGTGGGGAGCTCCTGGGATCCCCTCTCTCTTTCTCTGTCAGATAGCAGAGAGTAACACTCAAGGTTCCCCTTAAGTTGCAAGTAAGTACAATGAGTAACCAAAATGGTAAGTCTTTTCCTACTTAAAGGGAAACAACAGGACTTGGTGATGTTAAAGAGAAGTTTAATAAGAAACCATTTCTAGACTTTTCTGTGAAAAACTCATGATGCCAGATGTGGGTTTTTTTCTCCAGCACATGTTTAATGAAGCTAGGTGACTATAGGGTGATGAAGAAAGTCTTAATTGCCCAATATTCTGTGATGTTATCTGTTCACGTGTTGAATCTTTTCCCTCTAACATTCAAAACAATTAAAAGCTTAATCTGTGCATTGAGCACTGGATATGGTACATAAACAATGAATTCTGGAACACTGAATATGAATTAAAAAAAAAAAAGTTGAATCTGAACAGGCTCTGCCTACAGAGCTGAAAGCAGAGGAGCCCCCTCTGCTGTTGGGCTGGACTCTGGACTGGACACTGAGGCTGAGGAGCCAGTGGAATGGACAGTGGTAGGGCCTCCCCCTCCCACCCTCCACCTGCATCTGTTGCCACAGCCCTGCACATCTCATGATCCCATTTCTCCCTTCTTTTCCATGCTTCACTTGGGTCAAATCAACTCCTTGTCTGCCAAGGCTCCTCAGGTTCAAATAACCTTTGTGCTTTTGACAGCGAAACTTCATTCTCTTTTAAGTTTTTAAGAGGAAGATATCCAGAGACCTGATCTTACAACCTAGAGAGAAATGTCATGTGCTGCTCAATCCCAGGAACATGGGATCATGACCTGAGCCAATGTCAGACACTTAACAGACTGAGCCACCAAGGAGCCCCCATCTGTGTGTTTTAAATTTACATACTTGGATCGAGTCAATTCTCCCCCATGGCCATATTCTCCCTTATACTTAAGAAAATACCATCATATAAAATGTATTTTTGTTCTCTAGTGTAGATTTATAGCTTCTTTCTTTTGGTCATAATAATCTAATAATATAATCTAAGATAATATTAAAGTTATTTTTTCTAAAGAAAGGTCTCCTTTGCTTGATGTGTGATATTTAGTTAAACATATAAAAAGTTCTCATTGTGTTCCAAGCATTAATTAATAGGTTGTCTATGGCTGTCATCAACCATGATTGGGCTGATGTGACCTTTTGAGGTCAGCCTTTTGTTGCTGAAAAGTTACCACACAGTTATTATTTCAAGTCTTGATAAATCACTTCATATGAGGTGAAGTTTGTGATGGTTTTGTTAGAGAGAGAGAGAGAGAAGAGGCAAATGTAATTTCAAAACAAGAATTTTAACAAAGAAACCTGGAGCTTTCAAGCAAAAATAGCTAGTACAGGGGCGCCTGGGTGGCTCAGTGGGTTAAAGCCTCTGTCTTCAGCTCAGGTCATGAACCCAGGGTCCTGGGATCAAGCCCCACATCAGGCTCTCTGTTCAGCAGGGAGCCTGCTTCCTCCTCTCTCTCTACCTGTTTCTCTGCCTACTTGTGATTTCTGCCTGTCAAATAAATGAATAAAATCTTAAAAAAAATAGCTAGTACATTTTTGTTTCTTGTTTCAGTATTTTCCTACAATACTAAATTGCACCTGTATATCTATAGGATGCATTTAAAAAGCCAACACTTATTTCTTGTCCAGATGTTTCTATGTTATAAAAGTAATGGATATCATCTTTAGGAAAATAAATGATGGGGAGGAGTCAAGATGGCGGAGAAGTAGCAGGCTGAGATGACATTTGGTAGCAGGAGATCAGGTAGATAGCTTATCAAACCATTGCAAACACCTACAAATTCAATGGGAAATCGAAGAGAAGAAGAGCAACAATTCTAGAAACTGAAAATCGATCACTTTCTGAAAGGTAGGACCTGAGAAGTGAATCCAAAGCGATGGGAAAACAGACTGCAGGGGGTGGGGCAGCTCCCGGTAAGTGGAGGAGCAACAGAGCACTAAATCAGGACTTTTAAAAGTCTGCTCCACGGAGGGACATCAATCCAGAGGCTAAACCGGGGGGAAGCCCATGTGGGGTCAGCGTAAACCCAGGTCCTGCGGGGACAAAGAAGGACCAGGGGTGTCTGAGTGCCACAGAGCTCGCAGGTATTAGAGCGGGGAAGCTGGCTACAGTGACAAAGCTGAGGAGTGAGCTCTCAGCCTGGGGATACCTTGTGCCGGTCACAGGCTGGGTGGGCTCAGAGCACATCCAGAGGCCCTGGGGATGGAAGCGACCAGGCGCTTTTCTCCAAGTGCCAGCAATTGACTGCTTTCCTCCAGGCACGACTGGAGGCCAGGGAGGCAGGGGCAATTGGGCGCTTTTCTCTGAGGGTGCACTGAGGAGCTGGACCCCGAGCTCTCGGCTCCTCTATGCTGGAGATTGGGAAGCCGCCATCTTCATTCCTGTCCTCTGTAACTCTACGGAAAGCACTCAGGGAACAAAAGCTCCCAAAAGCAAACCTGAGTGGATTACTTAGCCTGGGGCCTGGCAAGGGCTGTGCAATTCCGCCTGTGGCAAAGACACTTGAGAATCACTACAACAGGCAACTCCCCCAGAAGATCAACAAGAAACCCAGCGAAGACCAACTTCACTTACCAAGAACAGAGGGATTCTAGAGGAGGAGAAAGCAAATCTTATCTGGACAAAATGACGAGGCAGAAAAATTCACCACAAAAAAAGAACAAGAGGCTGTACCGAAGGCTGGGGACCTAATCAATACAGACATTGGTAATATGACAGATCCAGAGTTCAGAATAATGATTCTCAAGGATCTACCCGGGCTTGAAAAAGGCATAGAAGATATTAGAGAAACCCTCTCCGGAGAGATAAAAGCCCTTTCTGGAGAAATAAAAGAACTAAAATCTACCCAAGTTGAAATCAAAAAAGCTATTAATGAGGTGCAACTAAAAATGGAAGCTCTCACTGCTAGGATAAATGAGGCAGAAGAAAGAATTAGTGACATAGAAGACCAAATGACAGAGAATAAAGAAGGTGAGCAAAAAAGAGACAAACAAATACTGGACCATGAGGAGAGAATTTGAGAGATAAGCGACACCATAAAACAACACAACATTAGAATAATTGGTATTCCAGGAGAAGAAGAAAGAGAGAGGGGGGCAGAAGGTATATTGGAGACAATTATTGGAGAGAATTTCCCGAATATGGCAAAGGGAACAAACATCAAAATCCAGGAGATGCTATGAACGCCCCTCGAAATCAATAAAAATAGGTCCACGCCTCGTCACCTGATAGTAAAATTTACAAGTCTTAGCGACAAAGAGGAAATCCTGAAAGCAGCCCAGGAAAAGAAGTCTGTAACATAAAGGGAAAAACATTAGATTGGCAGCGGACCTATCCACAGAGACCTGGCAGGCCAGAAAGAACTGGCATGATATATTCAGAGCACTAAACGACAAAAACATGCAGCCAAGAATACTATACCCGACTAGGCTATCATTGAAAATAGAAGGAGAGATAAAGAGCTTCCAAGACAAACAAAAGCTGAAAGAATTTGCAAACACCAAACCAGCTCTACAAGAAATATAGAAAGGGGTCCTCTAAGCAAAGAGAGACCCTAAAAGTAGTAGATCAGAAAGGAACAGAGACAATATACAGTAACAGTCAACTTACAGGCAATACAATGGCACTAAATTCATATCTCTCGATAGTTACCCTGAATGTTAATGGGCTAAATGCCCCAATCAAAAGACACAGGGTATCAGAATGCATAAAAAAACAAAACCCATCACTATGCTGCCTACAAGAAACTCATTTTAGACCCGAAGACACCTCCAGATTTAATGTGAGGGGTAGGAAATCAATGTACCATGCTAATGGACATCAGAACAAAGCTGGGGTGGCAATCCTTATAACAGATCAATTAGATTTTAAGCCAAAGACTATAATAAGGGATGATGAAGGACCCTATATCATACTCAGAAGATCTGTCCAACAAGAAGACATAACAATCTTAAATATCTATGCCCTCACATGGGAGCAGCCAACTATATAAACCAATTTAACAAAATCAAAGAAATACATTGACAGTAATAAAATAATAACAGGGGACATTAACACTCCCTTCACTGAAATGGACAGACCATCTAAGAAAAAGATCAACAAGGAAATAAAGCCTTAAATGACACACTGGACCAGATGGACATCACAGATATATTCAGAACATTCCATCCCAAAGCAACAGAATATACGTTCTTCTCTAGTGCACATGGAACATTCTCCAGAATAGACCACATCCCGGGTCATAAATCAGGTCTCAACCAGTATCAAAAGATTGGGATCATTCCATGCATATTTTCAGACCACAGTGCTCTGAAGCTAGAACTCAATCACAAGAGGAAATTTGGAAAGAACGCATATACATGGAGAGTAAACAGCATCCTTCTGAAAAATGATTGGGAAAACCAGGAAATTAAAGAAGAATTGAAAAAATTCATGGAAACAAATGATAATGAAAACACAACAGTTCAAAATCTGTGGGACACAACAAAGGCAGTCCTGAGATGAAAATATATACCTGTACAAGCATTATTCAAGAAAAAAGAAAGGTCTCAAATACACAACCTAACCCTACACCTAAAGGAGCTGGAGAAAGAACAACAAAGAAAGCCTAAACCCAGCAGGAGAAGAGAAATCATAAAGATCAGAGCAGAAATCAATGAAATAGAAACTAAAAAAGACCAATAGAACAAATAAAAAAGACTAGGAGCTGGTTCTTTGAAAGAATTAATAAGATTGACAAACCCCTGGCCAGCCTTATGAAAAAGAAAAGAGAAAGGACGCAAATAAATAAAATCATGAATGAAAGAGGAAAGATTACAACGAACACCAAAGAAATACAAAAAATTATAAGAGCATACTATGAGCAAATCTACGCCAACGAATTCGACAACCTGGAAGAAATGGATGCATTTCTAGAGACATATAAACTAAAACAACTGAACCAGGAAGAAATAGATAACCTGGACAGACACATAACCAGTAAGGAGATTGAAACAGTCATCAAAAATCTCCAAACAAACAAAAGTCCAGGACCAGACGGCTTCCCAGGGGAATTCTACCAAACATTTAAAGAAGAATTAATTCCTATTCTCCTGAAACTGTTCCAAAAAATAGAAAGGGAAGGAAAACTTCCAAAGTCATTTTATGAGGCCAGCATCACCTTGTTCCCAAAACCAGACAAGGATCTCATCAAAAAAGAGAATTATAGACCAATATCCTTGATGAACACAGATGTGAAAATTCTCACCAAAATACTGGCCAATAGGATCCAACAGTACATTAAAAGGATTATTCACCACGACCAAGTGGGATTTATTCCAGGGCTGCAAGGTTGATTCTACATCCACACATCCATCAATGTGATACAATACATTAAAAAAAGAAAGAGTAAGAACCATATGATACTCTCAATAGATGATGAAAAAGCATTTTACGAAGTGTAGCATCTATTCCTGATTAAAACTCTTCAAGGTGTAGGGAAAGGGGGCACATACCTCAATATTATCAAAGCCATCTATGAAAAACCCACTGCAAATATCATTCTCAATGGAGAAAAACTGAAAGCTTTTCCGCTAAGGTCAGGAACATGGCAAGGATGTCCGTTATCACCACTGCTGTTCAACATAGTACTAGAGGTCCTAGCCTCAGCAATCAGAAAGCAAAAGAAATTAAAGGCATCCAAATTGGCAAAGAAGAAGTCAAACTATCACTCTTTGCAGATGATATGATACTGTATGTGGAAAACCCAAAAGTCTCCACTCCAAAACTGCTAGAATTTGTACAGGAATTCATAAAGGTGTCAGGATATAAACTCAATGCACAGAAATGAGTGGCATTTCTTTACGCTAACAACAAGACAGAATAAAGAGAAATAGAGGAGTCAGCCCCATTTATAATTGCACCCAAAACCATAAGATACCTAGGACTAAATCTAACTAAAGAGGCAAAGAATCTATACTCAGAAAACTATAAAGTACTCATGAAAGAAATTGAGGAAGACACAAAGAAATGGAAAAATATTCTATGCTCATTGATTGGAAGAAGAAATATAGTGAAAATGTCTATTCTACCTAAAGCAATCTATGCATTTAATGCCATCCCTATCAAAATCCCATCCATTTTTTTCAAAGAAATAGAACAAATAATCCTACAATTTATATGGAACCAGGAAAGACCTCGAATAGTGAAAGGAATATTGAGAAAGAAAGCCAAAGTCGGTGGCATCACAATTCCAGACGTCAAGCTCTATTACAAAGCTGTCATCATCAAGACAGTATGGTACTGGCACAAAAACAGACATATAGATCAATGGAACAGAATAGAGAGCCCAGAAATAAACCCTCAACTCTCTGGTCAACTAATCTTCAACAAAGCTGGAAGGAATGTCCAGTGGAAAAAAGAAAGCCTCTTCAACAAACGGTGCTGGGAAAATTGGACAGCCACATGCAGAAAAATGAAATTGGACTATTTCCTTACACCACACATGAAAATAGACTCAAAATGGATGAAGGACCTTAATGTGAGAAAGGAATTCATCAAAATCCTTGGGGAGAACGCAGGCAGCAACCTCTTTGACCTCAACTGCAGCAACTTCTTCCTAGGAACATCGCCAAAGGCAACAGAAGCAAGGGCAAAAATGAACGATTGGGATTTCGTCAAGATCAAAAGCTTTTGCACAGCAAAGGAAACAGTTAACAAAACCAAAAGATAACTGACAGCATGGGAGAAGATGTTTGCAAACGACATATCAGATAAAGGGCTAGTATCCAAAATCTATAAAGAGCTTAGCAAACTCAACAACCAAAGAACAAATAATCCAATCAAGAAATGGGCAGAGGACATGAACAGACATTTCTGCAAGGAAGATATCCAGATGGCCAACATACACATGAAAATATGATCCACATCACTCGGTATCAGGGAAATACAAATCAAAACCACAATGAGATACCACCTCACACCAGTCAGAATGGCTAAAATTAACAAGTCAAGAAATGACAGATGCTGGTGAAGATGTGGAGAGAGAGGAACCCTCCTACACTGTTGGTGGGAATGCAAGCTGGTACAACCGCTCTGGAAAACAGTGTGGAGGTTCCTCAAAAAACTGAAAATAGAGCTACCCTATGACCCAGCAATTGCACTACTGGGTATATATCCTAAAGATACAAACGTGGTGCTCCAAAGGGGCACATGTACCCAAAAGTTTATATCAGCAAAGTCCACAATAGCCAAAGTGTGGAAAGAACCTAGACGTCCATCAACGGATGAATAGATAAAGAAGATATGGTTTATATTCACAATGGAATTCTATGCAGCCATCAAAAGAAATGAAATCTTGCCATTTGCAATGATGTGGATGGAACCAGAGGTTATTATACTTAGCGAAATAAGTCAATGGGAGAAAGACAACTATCATATGATCTCTTTGATATGAGGATGTGGAGATGCAATGTGGGGGCGTCGGGGGGAGGTAAGAAAAGAATAAATGAAAAAAGATGTGATTGGGAGTGAGACAAACCATAAACGACTCAATCTCAAAAAACAGACTGAGGGTTGCTGGGGGGAGGGTGGATGGGAGAGGGTTTTGGGGATATGGACATTGGGGAGGGTATGTGCGATGATGAGTGCTGTGAAATGTGTAAACCTGGAGATTCACAGACCTGTACCCCTGGGGATAAAAATACATTATATGTTTATTAAAATAAATAAATTAATTTAAAAAAACACCTGTAAAACCCCAATATCAGGGGAAAAGAGGATATTAACCTCCCAAAATTGCCCTAAAATCTGTATACTTCATAGATACAACTTTTATTTTTAATTCGTTCCCACTATTCTCATTCTTTTTAATTTTTTAAACTATATACCATCACAACAAGTTCATTTCAACAAATTTCATAATAACATTTTAACTTGAACTTTTTTCATACAGATACCTGTGTTTTTAATTTTCTTTTCTATTTTTTTTAATATTCATATAGAGATAAGCTTAAAGGTAATCTTCTTTCCCCAATCAATACTACCCCTACATATGTAAACCCGTTTTAATCCCATTTATCTCTGGAAAGTTGAGTCCCTTAACAAAGATATCAAGATACACCCAGGAAGTATCAAAATAAACTTCCTCGCCCATATGAAGGTTTATAACCACGCTCCCATTTTTTCTTCTCTCAGTGTTTCAGTGTATTTGTTTTTCTTCTGGTATTATATAAATCTTATACTTGGGGTTCATTTAGACTGTGTTCTTTTTTTTTTTTTTTTCTTGTCATTACTTTTGTCAGTCTTTTTGTTTGTCTGTTTTCGTTTGTATACTTTATAAATCTTACCTTTTGGGGTACATGTTAACAATGCTATCAATGAGTTCCAATCTAATCTAAATTCTCTAAGAACTAGAGGAAGAAGATAGAATTAGTGATCTAGAGGACAAACTGATAGAGAAAAAGGATCAGGAGGAAGCCTGGAACAATGCTTAAAATCCAAGAAAACAAAATTAGGGAAATAAATCACACCATGAACTGTTCCAACATCAGAATTATTGGAATCCCTGAGGGGGAAGAGAATGAAAGAAGACTAGAGGATATAGTTGAACAAATTCTCCGTGACAATGTTCCCAGTCTGGCAAATGGAACCAGTGTTCGTGTCCCAGAGGCAGAAAGGTTTTCACCCAAGATCATAGAATCTGGAAAGACCTCAAGATACCTGATTGTGAAACTGACGAGTCATAATTTTATACAGGAGCTCTTGAAAGCAGCTAGGGTGAAGAGATTCCTTGCATACAGAGGAAAGCCCATCAGAATAACGTCAGACCTCTAAACAGAAACCTGGCAAGCCAGAACAGGCTGCCAAGATGTATTTAGGGCACTAAATGAAAAGAAATGCAAAATGCAAAAATGCAGCCAAGAACACGTTATCCAGCAAGGCTGACATTCAAAATAGATGGAGAGATAAAGAGCTTCCAAGACTGGCAAGGTTTAAAAATATATCTGACCACCAAGCCAGCACTACAGGAAATATAAAGGGGGTTTCTCTAAAAGAAGAAAGAGCCCAAGATTGTCATAGAACAGAAATTTATGGAGACAACCTATAGAAACAAGGACCTTACAGGCAACACGATGTCAATAAAAATGCACCTCTCAATAATCACTCTTAACATGAATGGCCTAAATGCTCCGATAAAATGCCACAAGGTTGCAGATTGGATAAAAGGACAGGACCTGTCCATATGTTGTTACAAGAGATCCATTTTGAACCTAAGGATACATCCAGACTGAAAGTGAAGGGATGGAGAAGCATCTTTCATGCCAAAGGCCCTCAAAAGAAGGCTGGGTTAGCAATTCTCATATCACATAAGTTATATTTTAAACTAAAGACTAGAGTTAGAGATAAAGAAGGACACTATATCATTCTTTTTTAAAAATATATTATTTATTTGACAGAGAGAGAGAGAGCACAAGCAGGCAGAGAGGCAGGCAGAGAGAGAGGGGGAAGCTGGTTCCCTGCTGAGCATAGAGCCGGATGCACGGCTCAATCTGAGGACCCTGGGATCATGACCTGAGCCAAAGGCAGTTACTTCACCCACTGAGTCACCCAGACACCCCAGACACTACATAATTCTTAAGGAGTCTATCCACCAAGAAGGTCTAACAATTGTAAATATATTTGACGCCAGTACAGGAGCAGTCAACTACATAAGACAACTGTTAATCTAGATAGTCATATTGATATGAATACATTAATAGTAGGGGATCTTAACATGCCACTCTCAGTAATAGATCACCCAAGCGGAAAATCAGTAAAGAAACAAGAGCATTGAATGGCATGTTGGACCAGATGGACCTCATAGATATACACGAATATTTCACCCTAAAACAACAGAATACTCATACTTCTCGAGTGCACATGGAAATTTTTCCAATATAGACTAGATACTAGGTCACAAATCAGGACTCAACCGATACCAAAAGATTGAGATTATTCCCTGTATATTCTCAGATCACAATGTCTTGAAACTAGAACTCAAACACAAGAAAAAGTTTGGAAAAAATTTAAACGCCTGGAAGCTAAAGAACACTTTGCTTAAGAATGTTTGGTTTAACCAGGAAGTCAAAGAAGAGCTAAGCAATTCATGGAAACCAGTGAGAATGAAGACGCTGTGCCCAAAACCTATGGGATACAGCAAGGTGGCCCTAAGGGGGATATATGTAGCTTTCCAAGCTGCCCTCAAAAAACTTGAAAAATCCAGAATACACCAGCTCTCTT
>JAHRIG010008901.1:0-12767 GCA_020311275.1 Eira barbara | reverse complement strand
TTCTGAGTATAGATTCTTTGCCTCTTTGGTTAGGTTTATTCCTAGGTATCTTATGATTTTGGGTGCAATTGTAAATAGGATTGATGGAGTATCTATTTTAATTGGCATGTAGAAGACTCCAAACAGATTCAAGATGCAAAAATACCTTCACTGCAAAAGGCTAATGAAAAATTAAAGGTACAAGATGTACCTGAAACCAAAAACTATAAGACCGAGGTGCCTTGCACCTGAGCACTCACAATCTATCTGAATTGCTATTCCACTTTGAAGACACTACTAAACACTGTCTTTTAAAATAAGATCACCTTTTCAGGTATCTTCCCTCCTTGGTCAAAGACTGAACTAAAGGCCATAATGAATTTCCTAAACCCAGGCAGGATCTCCAAAACTTTTCTGAAGAATTTAGAGTCCTCATTAGGGCCTATGATCCTGGGCCCAGCTTGTGCACATAGTGAAGCCCAAAAAATGGAGGCAAGAAGCAGAATGTCATTACCCCAAAAATGATACTCAAGATTCTCAATCTACAATGTAATTATGGACCAGAAAAAGCTTGCAAAATAGAAGCAGATAATTTAAAAGTTATTCTTAGGATCTTCCCTGCCTACAGTGAATGGTCTATTACTCAAACCTGCAAGCAAAAGAAAGCTGAATCTGTGGCAGACTTTGAAGCCGGCCTGAAGCTTCCTATAGCATTCTGGTTTCCGTGTAATAGATGATGCTACCCAACCTGCTCTAGCTGCCTTTTTTTGCTAAACGTATTATCTCCTGAGATTAGTGGATTGGTTACAAGGCAGAAAATAGGATGGGAAGTCACAGGTCTGACTGAACTTGTGACCATAGCTGAGCACTTTGAAGGATCTTGGAAAAAGCTGTAAACAAAAGTCTGCCAAGTTAGTGCCCTTACAGTTGTAATAGCTTTAAGGCCAGAAACCTAACCCAATTCCTGGGCCACCCTCATTGTCTTCTTTTAGGGGTCCTTCATCAAAACACCCAGACATTGGTGTCTCATTTATGATCAATTGAGACACTGGGAAAAAATCGTCCCCAAAGTTTATGTGAAAATCCTTCAAAACAAACTCAAATGCTCCCATATCTGTCCTCAAAGAAGGGCCCCTGTATGGGCCTCACCCAAGGGTGACAGAACTGAGGGATTCTCAGAATCTGGGGGATTCTGAGGGATTCTCTTAGGGATTTTCCAATAAACTTCTGCTAGTTATTTTCATAAACATCCAAGGGGAAACTAAAATAAAAATCAACAGAAAACCTTGTCAAATTCTGGTAGATACCAGAGCTACGTTTTACTTGAAACACTAACTTTCATAGGGCAAGAAATCCCTCTGAGGAAAAGAAATCTCCATAGCGGGGTGTCTAATTAAATTCAGGTAGAGTTTTTTTTTCTTTTTTGAGATTTTATTTTTTTTAATTTTTTATTTAAACTCAATTAATTAACATGCTGTGTATCATTAGTTTCAGAGGTAGAGTTCAATGATTCATCAGTTGCAAATAACACCCAGTGCTCATTCATGAAGTCCCTCCCCAATGCCCATCACCCAGTTACCATCCACCCACCCACCTCCCCTTCAGCAACCCTCAATTTGTTTCCTATAGTTAAGAGTCTCTTATGGTTCTTCTCCTCTGATTTTTTCTTATTTTATTTTTTCCTCCTTTCCCCTGTGATCCTCTGTTTCGTTTCTTAAATTCTGCATATGAGTGAAATCATATGGTATTTGTCTTTCTCTGATTGACTTATTTTGCTTAGCATAATATCTTCTACTTCCAACCATGTCATTGCAAATCATAAGATTTCTTTTTTCTATTTTTTATTTTTTTAATTTTTTTAAAAAGATTTTATTTATTTATTTATTTATTTGACAGAGAGAGATCGCAAGTAAGCAGAGAGGCAGACAGAGAAAGACGGGGAAACAGGCTCCCTGCTGATCAGAGAGCCTGATGTGGGGTTCGATCCCAGGACCCTGAGATCATGACCTGAGTCGAAGGCAGAGGCTTAACCCACTGAACCACCCAGATGCCCCTCTTTTTTAAATTTTTGATGGCTGAGTAGTATTCCATTGTAGATATATACCACACCTCCTTTATCAATTCATCTGTTGATGGACATCTGGGCTCTTTCCATATTTTGGCTATGTGGATACTACTGCTATAAATATTGAGGTGTAAGTGCCCCTTCAGGACCACTGTGTTTTTATCCTTGGCTTTTTTTTTTTTTCTGTGTCAAATTCATCCCTTTTTTAATTGTTATGTTAGTCACCATACAATACATCATTAGTTTTTGATGTAGTGTTCCATGATTCATTGTTTGTGTGTAACAATCAGTGTTCCATGCAATCTATGCCCTCCTTAATACCCATCACCAAGCTCACCTACCTCCTTTCTAAAACCCTCAGTTTGCTTCCTGGAGTCCATAGTCTCTCATGGTTAATCTCCCACTCTGATTCCCCCCCCCCCTCATTTTTCCCTTCTTCTGATGTCCTACATGCTATTCCTTATGTTCCACAAATAAATGAAACCATATAATGATTGACTTTCTCTGTTTGACTTATTTGACTTAGCATACTCTCCTCCAGTCCCATCCATGTTGATGCAAAGTGTGGGTATTCATCCTTTCTGATGGCTGAGTAATACTCCATTGTGTACATGAACCATATCTTCTTTTTTAAAAAATTTTTTAAAGATTTTATTTATTTATTTGACAGAGAGATCACAAGTAGGCCGAGAGGCAGACAGAGAGAGAGAGGGAAGCAGGCTCCCTGCTGAGCAGAGAGTCCAATGCAGGACTTGATCCCAGGACCCTGGGATCATGACCTGAGCTGAAGGCAGAGGCTTTAACCCACTGAGCCACCCAGGTGCCCCATGAGCCATATCTTCTTTACCCATTCATCTGTTGAAGGGCATCTTGGCTCTTTCCACAGTTTGGCTATTGTGGACATTCCTGCTATGAACGTTGGGGTGCATATGACTCTTCTTTTCACTACTTTGTGTCTTTGGGGTAAAGACCCAGTAGTGCAATTGCTCGGTCATAGGGTAGCTCTATTTTTTATTTTTTGTGGACCCTCCGCACTATTCTCTAAAATGGCTACACCAGTTTACATTCCCAGTGCAACAGTGTAACATTCAACAGTATAAAACGGTTCCTCTTGCAACCCATGGAATGGGAGAAGATATTCGCAAATGAGAGTACAGACAAAAGGCTGATATCTAAGATCTATAAAGAACTCCCCAAACTCAACACACACAAAACAGATAATCATGTCAAAAAATGGTCAGAAGATCCATCAGAAAGGACGAATACCCAACTTTTGTAGCAACATGGATGGGACTGGAAGAGATTATGCTGAGTGAAATAAGTCAAGCAGAGAGAGTCAAGTATCATATGGTTTCACTTATTCGTGGAGCATAACAAATAACATGGAGGACAAGGGGAGATGGAGAGGAGAAGGGAGTTGAGGGAAATTGGAAGGGGAGGTGAACCATGAGAGACTATGGACTCTGAAAAACAACCTGAGGGTTTCAAAGGGGCGGGGGGTGGGAATTTGGGGGAACCCGGTGGTGGGTACTAGGGAGGGCATGGATTGCATGGAGCACTGGGTGTGGTGAAAAAACAATGAATACTTTTACGCTGAAAAGAAATAAATCATTAAAAAAGAAAATGAAAAAGGGAGTTTCTAAACTTGCTATCCTGTTACTATGCAATATGAACTACTCCAGAGGGGAAACCTACCACAAGCTAAATCAGCCCAATAAACAGAGCTTTATGCTCTTACTAGAGCATGTCAGTCATCAGAAAAACAAATTATTAGTATTTATAGTGACAGCTCTTATGCCTTTGGGGTCATCCATGATTTTTGGATGTTACAAAGTTTTTTCACATCCACTGGGACTCCAGTGAAAAATGAAGAAACAGTAAGTAAATGATTCCTTGTTGTTATTCTCTTACATTCCGAAATTGCTCCTGTCATCATAATTGAGGTTTACATCAAGAGGACTGAAAATAAATATCAGGGAAATGTCCCAAATGACCTTCATGCAACAGCAACAGAAACTATGAAGTTTTTGGCACATGTGTATGAAGTCCATTCTTGCTTCTGGGAAAGAAAAAAGATGACCCTTTTTAAAAATTTATTTTTATTTTTTAAAAGATTTTATGTATTTATTTTTCAGAGAGATAGAGATAGAGAGCTCACAAGCAGAGGAAGGTACAGGCAGAGGGAGAAGCAGGCTCCCCGCTGAGCAAGAAGTCCATCACAGGGCTTGACCCCAGGACTCTGGGATCATGACCTGACCCAAAGGCAGACACTTAACAGACTGAGCCACCCAGTCATCCCAAAATGACCCTTTGTTGACAGACTTAGCCTTTGGTCATCTTGCGGGTCTTGTGACATGGCAACAATCTGCTCCTGAATCAGAGAAATCACAATGGGCGAACAATGTTTGTAGATTCAATGAATAGTTGGGGTCCTTGGAGACCCAAGATGGCTACTTGGTTCTTCCTGGTGTAAGAGAGGGAGAATTTTTCCTCTACTCTCAAGGTCTTCCAGCTGGATCAAGAATTAAATTTACATGAGAAAGTTTAACAGGAGAAAAAAAAAAAACAAAGATTTATTGTATGTGCATGGAAGTCCACTAATGAAATTGAGACCTAAAGAAATGACCAAGGCAAGAAGTTTTTATACATTTTAGACAAAAAGATGATAAATTTGTGAGTAATATATATCATGAGGAAAATGGGTATTTGGAAGCTTTAATTACTAAGTAATTCTAAGCAGAATTTGGGCTGAGGTAGTAGATTAGTGAAAAAGTAACAAGGCTTCTTTTTTTACAGCTTTCTCAACTCTAAAGTTTGTATCTTTGGAGATAAGGGTGTCTTTCTTACTTCTTAGTATAGGGAGGCTATTTTTCATATGGAGATTTGTTTCCTGCTTTCAGGAGCACAGAGAAGGTCTGTGTGCCCTTGAACTGATTGTTTCCTAAGTAACCTTTTCTGAAAGTAATCAAATACATCAAAGTGGCACATTTGGGGAGCCTACCTTTTGGCCCCTATACTGACTCCCTGGCAAACCCCATCTTCTCGTTCTTACATTCATTCAACCACCATAGTACAGCTAAGATGACTCAAATTACAAATAAATATTGGTGGAGAGACTTCTAAAAAAAATTGCAAAAACCGTTTATCACCAAAGTCTGACCTTTCAGGTTCATAACCTGGAAAAAATATTTTTGTTTCTGAGTCTTCAAACCTTCTCACTCTGGATCACTTAAGCACTTTGACTTCATTTGAATGCTACCCAGGATGGGTTATCAATCTATTCTTGCTATGTATATATATTTTCTGGATGGATTGAAGTCTTTCTTTGCAAGAGGCTGACACCCTCACAGTGGCAAAGAAACTATTAGGAAATATATTTTCTACTTGGAATTCACGTGCCACAATATCTAATGACTGCGTGGGTTTGGCTTTAAATAAAACTGCAAGTTTCTTGGAACTGTCACTGTTTCTATCACCCTCAATCATCAGGCAAGGTTGAAGAACTAATGGAATCCTCAAACTCAAAAGCTTTAAACCCATGGAAGCTACTGGACTCCCTTGACCTAAGGTATTGCCTTTGACCTTACTGACTATTTGCAGTACCCTCTTTGTGAGATTGTCACTAGTAGACCAATATCATTTGGTATACAACCTCTATTGATCCCTCGTTTGTACTATAAGTCTTTAGTGTCTTATGCTAAAACCTATCATCAGGAGATTAAAGAATGTCTTCCAGATCCCAGTGCAAAAAATCTTGTTGTTCATGATTTGGTATTTTGGAAATGCCACCAGAGGAACACCACCCTTGAACCCATTGGAATGGATATTACCAGGTATTCCTGATAGCTCACACTGCTGCAAAACTAGAAGGCATTAAACCATGGGTACATATTTCCCAGCTGAAAACGCTCTTCCTGACACACAGTGCTCCTCTTGCATGGGCAATCTTAAAACCAAGTTGGTCAGGATGCTGATGACTTCATGTGGTAGACAGCTCCATTTAAGTTACCAAAACAATATGTCATACTTCCACTAACCTCAAACATGAAACTCTTTCCTTTTATCCTTCTTTCACTCGGTGTTGGCTTGGAAAGATAATGCCATCATCCCTATCTCCCAAGCCATTGCTAAAGGGAATAACCATTCAGACTGCTGTATTTATCATCAAAACTCTCCCCTCTGTCCATGATGCCAGAGACCGCCTTGTCCTCCCTGCGACCAATTTTTCTTCCATTCCCAATAAAACCATAAACTACAACCGAAATCGCCTACGGAGTCCGAATTTTATGACCAGAACATCCAGACCCTTTGTTTTAACCTTCCTTCCGTCATCGCTTACAGACTCAGAGAGACATGAATACCTTTAAAAACATCAATACACTCCAGGGGCGCCCATGTCGCTCAGTCAGTTAAGCGTCTGCCTTTGGCTCAGATATGATCTCAGAATCCAGGGATGGAGTTCTGAGTTGGGCTCCCTGCACAATGGGCAGCCTGCTTCTCCCTCTAGCTCTGCCCCTCCCTCTTGTACTTGTACTCTCTCTCTCTCTCTCGCAAATAAATAAATAAAATCTTTTATAAAAATCAAAACATCAGTATAGTCTCACCACCACGTTCTTATGATTTTCTAAACAAAAAATGCCCCTGGCCTAGAACCGCAAATTTCTCCACATGCACCCACCTCAGCAAAATATTTAGAACTACTTTTTATTTTAGAACAGGAAATTACCTTCCCAAGTGCAGTGAAAGCCTAACTGATCCAAGGCTTTACTGGGCAAGTGAAAAGCCCAGTGACTAAATCCATTAATAATCCCACTTTCATGAGAAGAGTGTCCCCCTAGCAAGGGATTCTTATTTTCTGTGGTGGTTGTGAGGAAAAACATATTTCTTGGGCTTATGAATGCCTAGATGGCTGGCACTTAATCAGACAGTGCCTTTTGGGTTATCTAATTGTACCCCTAACTGCCCACAATCAAACTGAGACATCTCGCTGGCCAGTTCCCCTTGACTTGCCTTATTGAAAAAAATGGGAATTGCCAGAAGACCCATTCATGATTCAGAACTTGCTTCTTTTGGCAGATCCTCACTCCCTGTGGCTGGGAGCAAGTGCAAATGAGGCTACGATCATGAACCTCTATTTAACTCTCAAAGATATTGCAGAATCTACTGTTAAAGCAGTAACTGCCCAACAAAAGTCCCTAAACCCTCTGGTGAAAGTTGCTCCTGATGCTAGGATAGTCCTTCATTATCTTTTAGCTGAACAAGGGTGTTCATGCTGTGGCCAACACCACCTGTTGCACTTGGATGAATGCTTCTAGGGAAAGCTGAGTCTCAGCTATGTGAGATCACTGACCCAGCCAATTGGTTTAAGAAATTGACTCCTTGGGGTGCCTGGGTGGCTCAGTGGGTTAAAACCTCTGCCTTCAGCTCAGGTCATGATCCCAGGGTCCTGGGATCAAGTCCTGCATTGGGCTCTCTGCTCAGCAGGGACCCTGCTTCCATCTCTCTCTCTGCCTGCCTCTCTGCCTACTTGTGATCTCTGTCTGTCAAATAAATAAAATCTTAAAAAGAAAGAAAGAAAGAAAGAAAGTGACTCCTTGAGAGAGGAGTCAAGATGGTGGAGAAGTAGCAGGCTGAGATGACATCAGGTAGCAGGAGATCAGCTAGAGAGCTTATCAAACCATTCAAACGAACACCTACTAATCCAACAGGAGATCAAAAAGAAGAAGAGCAGCAATTCTAGAAATAGGAAATCGACCACTTTCTGAAAGGTAGGACCGGCGGAGAAGTGAATCCAAAGCGATGGGAAGATAGACTGTGGGTGGAGGGGCCAGCTCCCGGAAAGCAGCGGAGCAACAGAGCACAAAATCAGAACTTTTAAAAGTCTGTTCCACTGAGGGACATCGTTCCAGAGGCTAAGCTGGGGTGAAGCCCACACAAGGACAGCGAGGTCTCAAGTCCTGCGGGGTCACAGAAGGATCAGGGGTGTTGGAGTGTCACAGAGCTCACAGGTATTAAAGCGGGGAAGCCGGTAACAGACGGAGCTGAGGAGTGAGCTCTCCACTTGGGGTTACCTTAAATTGGGATCCATGGCACAGTCAGACCACTGCTCTTTGAGCAGGGGCCCCACAAGATCCAGGGAGATCCCCGCTCCCCCCCCCAAGAAGAGTGCAGGGATCTGTGGGGTTTGGAGACTCCAGGTGGGGCTGTGTGCCAAAGACAGAGATGCTTGGTCACAGGCTGGGTGAGCTTGGAGCACAGCTGGAGGCCAGGGAGACTGGAGTGATTGAGTGCTTTTCTCTGAGGGTGCACTGAGGAGTAGGGCCCCGAGCTCTCAGATCCTCTGGGCTGGAGATTGGGAGGCTGCCATTGTCATTCCCATCCTCCGGAACTCTACAGAAAGCATTCAGGGAACAATAGTTCCCAAAAACGAACCTGAGAGGATTACTTAGCCTGGTCCCTGGTATGGGCAGTGCAATTTCGCCTTGGGCAAAGACACTTGAGGCCCCTCCCCCAGAAGATTAGCAAGAAATCCAGCCAAGACCAAGGTCACTTATCAAGGAGAACAGTGGAATTCCAGAGGAGAAAGCAAAGCATGGAATTTATGGATTTCTCCCCATGATTCTTTAGTCTTGCAAAGTTAATTATTTTTTTTTATTTTATTTTTTCTTCTGCTAAAATTTTTTTAACTTTTACCCTTTCCTCTTTTAACGTTTTTTAAACTAGTTTATCTTAACAATACCTTTCATGGAAAAAGAACTTTTTTGAACCTTCATTATTATAGTCATATTTTATCCTTCATTGTATCTAACTTTATTTTTTGTATGCACATAGGGTTTTTTCTTCTAAAAAAATTTGGGATACAGCTTCTAATAGATCAAAATATACCCTAAATATAGCACAGGGCTTTGTTCTAGTCTCCAGGCTGAGCAAATTCTCTCCACTTTCTTTTTCTTTATTCTCCCAACCAACTTATCTTATCAACTCCTTTTTTAGAAATTAAAAAAAAATTTTCATCTTTATAGTCATATTCCATCCCTTCATTGTGTTTACCCTTATATATATTTTTCATTCTTTAAAATTTGGGGAGGTCTTCCAAGAGACCAAAATACTCCCAAAATTAAGTGGGTGACCCTGTTCTATTCACCAGTCTAATATACATATATTTTTTTCTTTAGTATATTTTTTCTTTAATTTTTTCTTTTTTAAATTTTTTTCTTCTGAACTTATTTTTACCCCCTCTTCTCCCCCCATGATTTGGGGTCTCTTCTGATTCAGTTAAAGCACGTTTTCCTGGGATCTTTGACACCCTTTCAGTATTTTATTTGCTCCTTCATATATTTTTATCTGGATAAAATGACAAGGCGGAAAAACTCACCACAAAAAAACAAAAAAGAACAAGAGGCAGTACCAAAGGCTAGGGACCTAATCAATATGGACATAGGTAATACGTCAGATCTAGAGTTCAGAATGACGATTCTCAAGGTGCTAGCCAGGCTCGAAAAAGGCATGGAAGATATTAGAGAAACCTGTCTGGAGAAATAAAAGCCCTTTCTGGGGAAATAGAAGAACTAAAATCTAATCAAGTTGAAATAAAAAAAGCTATTAATGAGGTGCAATAAAAAATGGAGGCTCTTACTGCTAGGATAAATGAGGCAGAAGAGAGAATTAATGATATAGTAAACCAAACGACAGAGAATAAAGAAGCCAAGCAAAAGAGAGAAAGACAACTATGGGACCATGAGGGGAGAATTTGAGAGATAAGTGATACCATAAGACAAAACAACATTAGAATAATTGGGATTCCAGAAGAAGAAGAAAGAGAGAGGGGAGCAGAAGGTATATTGGAGAGAATTATTGTAGAGAATTTCCCTGATATGGCAAAGGGAACAAGCATCAAAATCCAGGAGGTGCAGAGAACCATCCTCAAAATCAATAAGAATAGGTCCACGCCCCATCATCTAATAATAAAATTTACAAGTCTTAGTGACAAAGAGAAAATCCTGAAAGCATCCTGGGACAAGAAATCTGTAACATACAATGGTAAACATATTAGATTGGCAGCAGACTTATCCACAGAGACCTGATAGGCCAGCCAGAAAGAACTGGCATGATATATTCAGACCACTAAATGAGAAAAACATGCAGCCAAGAATACTATATCCACCTAGGCTATCATTGAAAATGGGAGAGATAAGAAGCTTCCAGGACAAACAAAAACTAAAAGAATTTGAAAACACCAAACCAGCCCTACAGGAAATATTGAAAGGGGTCCTCTAAGCAAAGAGAGAGCCTAAAAGTAATAGACCAGAAAGGAACAGAGACAATATACAGTAATAGTCACCTTACAGGCAATGCAATGGCACCAAATTCATATCTCTCAATAATTACCCTGAATGTAAATGGGCTAAATGCCCCAATCAAAAGACACAGGGTATCAGAATGGATAAAAAACAAAAACCCATCAATACGCTGTCTACGAAAAACTCATTTTAGACCCAAAGGCACCTCCAGATTTAAAGTGAGGGGGTGGAAAATAATTTATCATGCTAATGGACATCAAAAGAAAGCTGGGGTGGCAATCCTTATATCAGATCAATCAGACTTTAAGTCAAAGACTAAAAGAGATGAGGAAGGACACTATATCATACTCAAAGGGTCTGTCCAACAAGAAGATCTAACAATTTTAAATATCTATGCCCCTAACAGGGGAACAGCCAACTATATAAACCGATTAATAACAAAATCAAAGAAACACATTGACAAGAATACAATAATAGTAAGGGACTTAAACACTCCCCTCACTGAAATGGACAGATCATCCAAGAAAAAGATCAACAAGGAAATAAAGGCCTTAAATGACACACTGGACCAGATGGACATCACAGATATATTCAGAACATTCCATCCCAAAGCAACAGAATACACATTCTTCTCTAGTGCACATGGAACATTCTCCAGAATCGATTACATCCTGGGTCACAAATCAGGTCTCAACCGGTATCAACAGATTGGGCTCATTCCCTGCCTATTTTCAGACCAAACTGCTCTCAAGCTAGAACTCAATCACAAGAGGAAAGTTGGAAAGAACTCAAATACATGGAGGCTAAAGAGCATCCTTCTAAAGAATGAATGGGTCAACCAGGAGATTAAAGGAGAATTGAAAAAATTCATGGAAACAAATGATAATGAAAACACAACAGTTCAAAGGGACACAGCAAAGGCAGTCCTGAGAGGAAAATATATAGCGATACAAGCCTTTCTCAAGAAACAAGAAAGGTCTCAAATACACAACCTAACCCTACACCTAAAGGAGCTGGAGAAAGAACAACAAAGAAAGCCTAAACCCAGCAGGAGAAAAGAAATAATAAAGATCAGAGTAGAAATCAATGAAATAGAAACAAAAAACAAAACAAAACAAAAAACAAAAAACAAAAAAAAACACACACAACAGAACAAATCAATGAAACTAGGAGCTGGTTCTTGGAAAGGATTAATAACATTGATAAGCCCCTGGCCAGATTTATCAAAAAGAAAAGAGAAAGGACCCAAATAAATAAAATCATGAACAAAAGAGGAGAGATCACTACCAACACCAAGGAAATACAAATAATTATAAGAACATATTATGAGCAACTATACGCCAGCAAATCTGACAATCTGGAAGAAATGAATGCATTCCTAGAGACATATAAACTACCACAACTGAACCAGGAAGAAATAGAAAACCTGAACAGACCCATAACCAGTAAGGAGATTGAAGCAGTCATCAAAAATCTCCCAACAAACAAGAGCCCAGGGCCAGACAACTTCCCAAGGGAATTCTACCAAACATTTAATGAAGAATTAATTCCTATTCTCCTGAAACTGTTCCAAAAAAGAGAAATGGAAGGAAAACTTCCAAACTCATTTTATGAAGCCAGCATTACCTTGATCCCAAAACCAGACGAGGATCCCATCAAAAAAGAGAACTACAGACCAATATCCTTGATGAACACAGACGTAAAAATTCTCACCAAAATACTAGCCAATAGGATCCAACAGTACATTAAAAGGATTATTCACCACGACCAAGTGGGATTTATTCCAGGGCTGCAAGGTTGGGTCAACATCCGCAAATCCATCAATGTGATACAATACATTAATAAAAGAAAGAACAAGAACCATAGATGCTGAAAAAGCATTTTTCATAGTACACCATCCTTTCCTGATCAAAACTCTTCAAAGTGTAGGGATAGACGGTACATACCTCAATATCATCAAAGCCATCTATGAAAAATTCACCGCAAGTATCATTCTCAATGGAGAAAAACTGAAAGCTTTTCCGCTAAGGTCAGGAATACAGCAGGGATGTCCATTATCACCACTGCTATTCAACATAGTACTAGAAGTCCTAGCCTCAGCAATCAGACAACAACAACAAAAAAAAATTAAAAGCATCCAAATCGGCAAAGAAGAAGTCAAACTATCACTCTTTGCAGATAATATGATACTATATGTGGAAAACCCAAAAGACTCCACTCCAAATCTGCTAGAACTTGTACAGGAATTCAGTGAAGTGTCAGGATAGAAAATCAATGCACAGAAATCAGTTGCATTTCCTTACACCAACAACAAGACAGAAGAAAGAGAAATTAAGGAGTCAATCCCATTTACAAATGCACCCAAAACCATAAGACACCTAGGAATAAACCTAACCAAAGAGGCAAAGAATCTATACTCAGAA